>NMUG010004002.1:0-14237 GCA_002855965.1 Monotropa hypopitys | reverse complement strand
TTGGGCTATGAATTGAATTTTTTGGAGTTAAAAAACATTTTGGGGCCTGCAATTTTAACCAAATAAATTAAGAATTAAAGTTAATAAATTTTATAATAATATTGGAAACATTAAATAAAATATCAAGCATTAAGTTAATTTGCTAAACATAATTTATTGAATTAAATAACTAAAATGAATAAATTAAATTACAATGATTTATTAAAATGATTTATGGAATTAAATGATTAAATAAATTATTCTGAATAAAACGCAAGTCCAACAACTTAGAATGTACGTCCCGGAAAATAGCCAATCACTAAAAATACTAACACATACTTACACATAATACCGCACACATCCTAGTGCGATAACTGAACGACATAGATGGTTTGTTTTGAGATGTGCCAATTGGTTGCTCTTTTCAAATCAATCCACACACATCAAACATATATCACCAAATAAAAGAATATACCCACACACACACCAATATGCATACATGTTAAGCCCGAATCAATATAGGCATAATACTATACTCACACCAAATCAATACATGAACATGCATCCATACCCAAATTTCCATGGTTATTCCTTTCGGGATGATTTTAACTATTTCCTATTTTATCATGGACCACTAATAATGTTTACCAAAATCTCGATATATCCTAATTTTCACCTAGGTGCGTAATTTGACAGAACCATAAGCCTCCTCTAGGTTTTCCCCTTTAGTACTTTGTTGCCAAAAGCACTTAATCATGTTCTGAAAGATAAATTTGTACAAGTGCTAAAACTAACTTGTCTTTCAATTTTCAGAAACTCAATTTACTTGGTTTATTCAAATAATTTTTGTCTCTTTCCAGGTTCATTGAGTCAATGGCTTAGCAATAACATAAGTACCTTCTCAAGCCTATGATATTATCCAACCACTATCTAGGAATTTTTACTTCAACCACCTTGGATAATTTATCCCATTTTATGAATTCTTCAACTTTCTTAGAATCAAATTAAATACTCCTACTAGTAACCACGTGTCTTAACAAGTATCTCTAATATTTAAAATGCATTCTCTTTATAGAAATGCATTCTATAAAGAGACGATCAGTATTGCCAAATATTTCTTGGGATAATTCATCCCATTATCCACCTTATTTCCAAATATTTAAAATACATTCTCTTTATAGAAATGATCAGTATTGACATAATCTTTCTTCCAACAATTTCCAAACTGTAATATTAAAAACCTTATACAAGTCATTGATTGTTACCAAATCTCTGACATGGATAAATACAAGCAAGTCATAATCTTACTCTATTTTTAAAATTTTATATCTCATACAACTTGAGCATTTTACTAAATCTTGTTTAATCCATGGTCTAAAATGAAATTCCTGGACCTCAACTTCGAGAGCTATTGGTCGTGTCTTTGGTAGAAGCACCATTCTCTTCAGATACCCTAATTGTGTTTTGTGAACATGCCCAATTCAAATGTCCTAGTTGTCCACATTTAAAACATCTAGGAAGATCTGTAGTAGCGGTCTAACAATCATTAGGAAAATGTTCTTCCTGATAACATTTATAGCACACCATATTTGATGAACGAGATTCAAAAGACCCCTTTCCCTGGAAACTTTGTTGTTGCCTTAACATTCCTCATCTCATACCACTGTGACTCTGTCCCTTTCCAGGAAAACTTCTAGAAGACTAAGATAAACCCTAAGTAGACTGAGAGCTATGTCCTCCTCGATCATAGGATTTATCACTTGACCTTTCCTGTTGTCATTGACTATCTATCCGAGATTTCTTATATTGCTATCTTCTTTTATCAGCCTTTTCAATATTTCTTTCTACTATCTTTGATTTATTTACCCATTGCTTAAAATTTTCTTCCTCAAATAGGGCAACACATGGCTATATATGAGGGTCCAATCTCATTTGAATTTTTTTGCACATGGCCTTTTCTATAACAACCATAAATGGTACAAAATTGATATAAGCCCATGAACTTAGCTACGTACTCATCCACTATCATAGAATTCTTCTATAGCAGTAAGAACTCTAGTCTTTTCTCACTTTGATATAATTGAGAAAATATTTCTCATTGAATGCTTACTTAAAATTGGTCCAACTAATGACTGGTACTACATCTGTCCTAGTTGGTAGAGCATTCAATACCCTTTCTGTCAATTTCCACCAATGATATGTCTCTTCCATTAACATAAAAGTGGCTAATCACATCTTATCATCATCTATAATCTTCAAATTTTTAAAAAAACAACTTTATCCATTTCAGCCAATTTTCTACATCCTCTTATCCTTTAGTGCCCATAAAAATGGGTGGATCAATCACCTTGGAATTTTTGTATAATATAATGTTGATATCTATTACTAGTCCATCCACCGGAGCTGGTGGAACATGCATCCTCTCAAAATATATTGTCTGTGTTTCCATAATCCAAATGATTGCTTCATAAAATTGCCTTTTCGTCTCAACTCTTGCCTTTTCCATTCCAATATGACCTTCCTGACCCTCCGACCTTTACCCAGTAAAGTCCAATAACACCTCCTCTCCAGCTTGTGGATGATACCTATTCATATCAATACTTATTTTACAAATAAAAGAATCATAATAAAAATAAAAATATCATACTATCATTCTATCCACTATACCCGACAACACATCCTATAGTCCATTGTACCACCTGACTCAACTACTCGATAGAACCTTCTAAAACTCTAGCTCTAATACCAAAACACGTCACATTCCAATTCAAATAATTATGAAAAAAATTACCCAAGAGAGTGACATGGAAACATAAAACAATCTAAACTCTCTCTAACATAAATATAACTAAAATAAAACTATATCTGAAATAATAAGAATCATCTCAGAATATCTTGAATAACTATCTATCATCTACAATATTCGAACAACTCAAGCCCAACCCACACAAATGTACAAACTAAATACAAAACTCTTTCATGGTATAACAAAATTACCTATCAAAAGAAAAACTGATAGGGCCTCCTGTAACACCGTAAACTTTGATATCCTTATTAATATGTTTATAATTGTTGAAATATAATTAAGGAAGTTAAAAAATAAGATTAGACATTTAAAAATTTATTAAGAGTTCATAATATTAAATAAAACATGTTAGTAAGGTTTTAAATATTTTGGAGAAAAGTGGATTCAAGCGATTAAAATGAGTTTTTAAGGAGTTTTCATTCGTTTATAGGTAGTTTTTAGCTTATATATGTAAATAGGAATCTTGAATCCTCAAGAAAAACAAGTCTCGGGGTCTAAATCGAGAATTCCCGAGCCAAAACCCTGAAGCCTGAACTGCACTGTCCATCACCTATTGAATAACGACATACCGGGCAGTATACCGACTGTGTACCGGTCTGTGTTAATTTGTTCCATCCAACCACCCGAGAGTGAATTTACTAGCATACTGGGTAGTATACCGATGTGCTACTGGTCCCATACCAATCTGAGGTAAATGTTACCAAGACTTGCAGAAAATGTGAGTTAAGAAATGTCTAAATTAGTATAAAGGTGGAATAGATTGATATCAACACCAATCCTAAACCTTCCTTCTCTCACCGAAGGTTTTGTTGTATTCAGTGATGTGTCACATCAGGAGTTGTGAGGTGCACTTATGCAAAAAAGAATGGTGATTGCCTATGCTTCCCGTCATTTGAAGCAAAACGAGAGGAACTACCATACACATAATTTAGAGCTGACAGACATCATCTTTGCATTGAAGATTTGACTGCATTATCTATATGGGGTAAGTTGTGAAGTTTGTACGGACCATCAAAGCTTAAAATATCTATTTATGCATAAGGAGTTGAATTTGGGCCAATGAAGTTGGTTGTAATTGATTAAAGATTATGATTCGATGATCCAATACCACCCCTACAAAGCTAATGTAGTAACGGACAAATTAAGTCATAAATCTTCAACTTTGGCTACTTTTTCAGTGCAACCAGTTTTATACAAAATAGTGAAACAAAAGCAAGTTGATGATCCATATTTGAAGAAGTTAATTAATGATTCGAAAAAAATATTTTTCATATGACCAGGATATTCAACGATTATGAGGAAGGATTTGTATTCCAACTATTTCAGGGATACGACAGTAGATTTTAATGGAGGCACACAAATCTAGGTTTTCTATTCATCCCGACACTACAAAGATGTATCGTGACTTGAAGCAGGTCTATTCGTGGCTTGGCATGAAGTGGGATGTGATAGAATTCGTATCACACTATCTTGAATGTTAGCAAATCAAGATAGAACATCAGTGACCTGCGAGATTACTGCAACCACTTCAAGTACCAAAATGGAAGTGGGAGCATATCACTATGGACTTCATTGCTAGTTTGTCGACTACTGCGAGAGGTAACAATTCCATATGGGTTATTATGGATAGACTAGCAAAATCTGCCCATTTTTTTGCAGTCAATATTACCTTTTCTATGGAACAGCTCGCAAAGATGTATATTCAGAAGATAATCAAGTTATACGAAACTCCTGTATCTATTATTTCTTATCGTGATTCTCATTTTGTATCGAAATTCTAGAAGAGTTTACAAAGGGCTATGGGTACTAAACTTTGATTCAGTACAATGTTACATCCACAGACCAATGGCCAATCAGAAAGAGTTATTCAGACGATGGAGGATATGCTTAGAGCTTGTGTTTTGGATTTCCAAGGCAGATGGGAGAATCATTTACCATTGGCAGAGTTTGCCTACAACAATAGCTACCAGTCATAGCTGGGGCAAACATCTTCAAGGCTGTCAAGATACACGTTCAAACCTACCAAACACAAAGTTCAGTCTTTTAGTAGGGAATCTTGCATGGAGGGGAGCTGAAGATTACTTACTTTATCATCTTCAAAGCAGGTAAAATGGAGTCACGTATGAAAGTGTTAGGGGATCTAGTCCTCCGCAGCACGAACACAATGCAGGGGAGTTTTGGCCAGAAATTTGGGAGAGATGGACTCTAGGTGAGGATTTCGCTGCGGATCAATGGTTGGAACTAGTTCGATTCATCGACAGAGGATTCTGAGCTAAGGTTGGGGTGGTGGTCGCAGATTAGGCTGAATCGAAAGGCATGGCATGGGTTGCTGAATCTTCTCCAGGGCAGCAACATGGTTGTGATTAAGAAGTTCATAATATGGGGGAGGATTTTCGGATCTGAGTGGGGGGTTCTGATTGGTGTCTGCTCTGGGTGGGATGGTTTGAGCTGTAGTTATGATTTGATATGGGTTGAAAGTTTTGGAATGGCGGTTCAGACCAATTATGGATGCATACAGCTGTAAGGGAGGGTAGCTGGGTTATTTTATTTTACTTCGGGTTAGGTGTTCTGGTGTGATCACATTCTCATAGGGTGGCTCCCCAATCAAATTGTGAAATGGTGCTGCTGTATTTGTATTTGTATTTACTTTATTTATATATTGGTAATAAATTGGCTTTTCAAAAAAAAAAAACAATAGCTATCAGTTCAATATCGACATAGCACCGTATAAGGTGTTATATCGGGGGAAATGTCCATCACCAGTATGTTGGACTGAAGTCGGGGAAAGGCAACCAAAAATTGTCCAGATGACTACGGATATAATTCAAATTATCCAGGATATATTGAAGATGGCTCAAAGAAGGGAGAAAAGTTATGTAGATGTACGACAGAGGCGATTGGAGTTTCAAGTAGGGGATTAGGTATTCTTAAAGATTTATCCGATGAAAGGCATTGCTCATTTTGGGAAAAGAGGCAAGTTGAATCCCAGATTTACTGGACCGTATATGGTTTTGGCAAAAGTTGGGAAGGTCAACTACCAATTGTACTTACCTCTAAAACTATATTTCATCCACGTCTTCCATATTTCTATGTTGCGACGATAATTGATGGATCCCACACGAGATATTCTTCTGAGTATTCCTATCTAGATTCGTGCTGATTTATCTTGTGATGGGCATCTATTGCGGATTATTGATCGAAAGGAAAAAGTGCTTCGCAACGAATCAATTCCATTGGTGAAGATATGGTGGGACAATCTGCGAAGTAGTGAAGCAACGTGGGAAGAGGAGTCCCAGATGCGAGCTCTCTATCCCGATTTATTCTCCTCACCATGTAATTTAAGTTTGGAGACCAAACTTCTGTAAGTTGGGGAGAATTATAACACCGTGAACTTTGATATCCTTATTAATATGTTTATAATTGTTAAAATTTTCTTAAGGAAGTTAAAGAAGAAGATTAGACGTTTGAAAATTTATTAAGGGTTCATAAGATTAAATAAAATATGTTAGTAAGGTTTTAAAATTTTTGGATAAAAGAAATTTTTTTAAGAGTTTAAAGAATGAAGAAAAAAATATAAAAGAAAACTAAAAATACAAAAATTATACCTAAGGACCATCATAACTACGGTGCACCTTTCCGTACCATAGTATATCCTAAATGCTACTCCAATTTAGTTTAATTCCTCAAGCTTTATCCTAATCAAAATCAAAACAAAACAAAAGGAAAAAAAGAAGAGAAAATGAGATAAAGGAGTGAAAAGAGAGAGAAGAGAGAAAAGAGAGAGGATCAGGAGGAGATCATAATGCCGCCGGAGCTACAACAAATGCCGATAATAGGTAATGCACTTCACTACAACTCTATTACCGTATTAGAAACTTAGAAAACCTAAAGAAATCGATTAAAATCAAAGTTTAAAAATATTCACAAAAAGTGGATTCAAGTAATTAAAACGAGTTTTAAGTAGTTTTAATTTATTTATAGGTAGTTTTAGCTCATATATGTAAGTAGGAATTTTAAATCTACAAGAAAAACAAGTCTCGGGGTCTAAATCGAGGATTCTTGAGCCAAAACCCCAAAGCCCGAACCTCGTTGTTCATCATCAATTGAATACCGGCATACCAGCTGATATACCGACTGTGTACCAGTCTATGTTAATTTTTTCCCATTCAATCACCCAAGAGTGAATTTAACGGCATACCAGGCAGTATACCGATGTGCTACCGGTCCTATACTAGTCTGAGGTAAATGTGACCAAAACTTGGGGAATATGCAAGGAAATGTAAGAAATGTCTAAATTAATATAAAGGTGCAATAGATTGATGATAGCACCAATACTAAACTTGCCTTCTAGCACAGAAGGTTTTGTTGTATTTAGCGATGTGTCACATCATGTGTGTGATGTGTACTTATGCAAAAAGGAAAGGTTATTGCCTATGCTTTCCGTCAATTCAAGCAACATAGAAGGAACTACCCTACACATAATTTAGAGCTGACATCTGTCGTCTTTGCATTGAAGATTTGGCTGCATTATCTGTATGGGGTAAGTTGTGAAGTTTTTACGAACCATCAAAGCTTAAAATATCTGTTTACGTAGAAGGATTTGAATTTGGGCCAAAGAAGGTGGCTGGAATTGATTAAGGATTATAATTTAACGATCCAATACCACTCCGACAAAACTAATGTGGTAGCGGACACGTTAAGTCGTAAATCGTTAACCTTGGCCACTTTTTTAGTGCAACTAGTTTTATATGAGACAGTGAAACAAAAGCAAATTGATGATCCGTATTTGACAAAGTTAATTGATGATCCGAAAGAATATTTTTCATATGACCAGGATATTCTACGACTCTAAGGAAGGATTTGTGTCCCAACTATTTCGGGGATTCAATAACAGATTTTAATGGAGGCTTACAAATCCAGGTTTTCTATTCATTCCGACACTACAAATATGTACCGTGACTTGAATCAGGTCTATTAATGGCCTAGCATGAAGTGGGACATGACAGAATTTGTATCACACTATCTTAAATGTCAGGAAATCAAGACAGAACATCAGCGAACTGTAGGATTACTGCAACCACTTAAAGTACCAGAATGGAAGTGAGAGCATATCACTATGGACTTCATTGTTGGTTTGTTGACTACTGCGAGAGGTATCAATTCCATATGGGTTATTGTTGATAGACTGACGAAATCTATCCATTTTCTCACATTCAAGATTATCTTTTCTATGGAATAGCTCACAAAGCTGTATATTCAGGAGATAATCCAATTGTACGGAACTCCTATATCTATTATTTCTGATCATGATCCCCGTTTTGTATCAAAGTTCTGGAAGATCTTACAAGGAATATGAGTACTAAAATTTGATTCAGTACAATGTTCCATCCATAGACCGATGGCCAATCAGAATGAGTTATTCAGATGATAGAGTATATGATTAGAGATTGTGTTTTGGATTTCCAAGGTAGTTGGGAGAATCATTTACCATTGGCAGAGTTTTCCTAAAACAACAACTATCAGTTTAGTATTGGCATGGCATCGTATGAGGTGTTATATGGGGGAAAATGTCCATCACCAGTATGTTGGACCGAAGTTGGGGAGAGGCAACCAAAAATTGTCCAGATGACTACGGAAAAAATTCAGATTATCCAGGATATATTGAACATGGCTCAAAGGAGGTAGAAAAGTTATGTAGATGTGCGATGGAGGACATTGGAGTTTGAAGTAGGGGATCAGGTATTCTTAAATATTTATCCGATGAAAGACATTGATCGTTTTGGGAAATGTTGTGAAGGTCAGCTCCCAATTAGACTTACCTCCAGAACTTTCTTTCGTCCACAATGTCTTCCATATTTCTATGATGCAATGATATTTGACGGATACCACACGAGATATTCTTCTGAGTATTCATATCTAAATTAGTGCCGATTTATCTTTTGATGAGCATCCGTTGTGGATTATTGATCGAAAGGAAAAAGTGCTTCGCAACAAATCAATTCCATTGCTGAAGATATGGTGGGACAACTTGCAAAGCAGTGAAGCAACGTGGTAAGAGGAGTCCCATATGCGAGCTCTCTATCCTGAGTTATTCTCCTCACCAGGTAATTTAAGTTTGGGGACCAAACTTCTATAAGTTGGGGATAATTGTAATACCGTGAACTTTGATATCCTTATTAATATGTTTATAATTATTAAAATATAATTAAGGAAGTTAAAGAAAAAGATTAGACGCTTAAAAAATTATTAAGGGTTCGTAAGATTAAATAAAACATGTTAGTAAGGTTTTAAATTTTTTGGAGAAAATAAAGAATTTTTAAGAATTTAAATAATGAAGAAGAAAATATAAAAGAAAACAAAAAATATAAAAATTAGACCTAAGGACCACTATAACTATGGTGAACCTTTCCGTACCATAGCATATTCCAAAGGCTACTTCAATTTCGTTTAATTCCTCAAATTTTATCCTAATCAAAATCAAAACAAAACAAAAGGAAAAAAGAAGAGAAAATAAGAGAAATGAGAGAAAAGAGAGAGGAGAGAAAAGAGAGAGGATCATGAGGAGATCTTAACGTAGACAGAGCTACAACAAATGCCGATAATAGGTAATGCACTTTACTACGACTCTATTACTGTATTAGAAACTTAGAAAAACTAAACAAATTGATTAAAATCAAAGTTAACAAAAATTTACAAAAAGTGGATTCAAGCGAAAAAACGAGTGTTTAAGTAGTTTTAATTCGTTTATAGGTATTTTTAGCTCATACATGTAAGTAGGAATCTTGAATCCACAATACAAACAAGTCTCGGGGTCAAAATCGAGGATTCCTGAGCCAAAACCCCGAAGCCCGAACCTCACTATTCATCATCGATTGAATACCGGTATACCGGCTGTGTACCAGTCTATACTAATTTGTTCCCATCCAACCACCTGAGAGTGAATTTATCGGCATACCGGGGTGGTATACCGATGGGCTACTGGTCCCATACCGGTATGAGGTAAATGTAACCAAAACTTGGGGAAAATGTGGGGAAATGTAAGAAATGTCTAAATTAGTATAAAGGTGGAATAAATTGGTGTCAGCACCAATCCTAAACCTACCTTCTAGCACCGAAGGTTTTGTTGTATTTAGAGATGTGTCACATCATGGGTTGTGATGTGTATTTATGCAAAAAAGAAAGGTGATTGCCTATGCTTCCCGTCAATTGAAGCAACACGAGAGGAACTACCCTACACATAATTTAGAGTTGACATCCGCCGTCTTTGGATTGAAGATTAGGCTGCATTATCTATATGAGGCAAGTTGTGAAGTTTTTATGGACCATAAAAGCTTAAAATATCTATTTACGCAGAAAGATTTGAATTTAGGCCAAAAAAGGTGGATGAAATTGATTAAAGATTATGATTGACAATCCAATACCACACTAACAAAATTAATGTGGTAGTGGACACGTTAAGTCGTAAATCTTCAAATTTGGTTACTTTTTCAGTGCAACCAGTTTTATATGAAATAAGGAAACAAAAGCAAGTTGATGATCCATATTTGAAGAAGTTTATTGATGATCCGAAAAAATATTTTTCATATTACTAGGATATTCTACGATTCTGAGGAAGGATTTGTGTTCCAACTATTTTGGGGATTCGGAAGCAGATTTTAATATATGCTCACAAATCTAGGTTTCTTTTCATCCTGACACTACAAAGATGTACCGTGACTTGAAGCAAGTCTATTGATGGCCTGGCATGAAGCGGGACTTGATAGAATTTGTATCGCACTATCTTGAATGTCAGCAAATCAAGACAGAACATTAGTGACCTGTGGGATTATCGCAACCACTTCAAGTACTAGAATGAAAGTGGGAGCACATCGCTATGGACTTTGTTGCTGGTTTGTAGACTACTGCGAGAGGTATCAATTTTATTTGAGTTATTGTTAGATTGATTGACAAAATCTACCCATTTTCTCGCAGTCAAGATTACCTTTTATATGAAACATCTCACAAAGCTGTATATTCATGAGATAATCTAGTTGTACAGAACTCCTATATATATTATTTCTGATCGTGATCCCCATTTTGTATCGAAGTCTTGGAAGAACTTACAAAGGACTATGGGTATTAAACTTCGATTCAGTACAACATTCCATCCAAAGACCAATGGCCAATCGGAAACAGGAACTACCCTACACATAATTTAGAGATCATAGCCATCGTCTTTGGATTGAAGATTTGGCTTCATTATCTGTATGGGGTAAGTTGTGAAGTTTTTACGGACCATCAAAGCTTAAAATATCTGTTTACGCAGTAGGATTTGAATTTGGGACAAAGTAGGTGGCTGGAATTGATTAAAGATTATGATTTGACTATCCAATACTACCCCGACAAAACTAATGTGGTAGCGAACACATTAAGTCGCAAATCTTCAACTTTGGTTACTTTTTCAGTGCAACCAATTTTATATAAATTAGTGAAACAAAAGTAAGTTGATGATCCGTATTTGAAGAAGTTAATTGATGATTAGAAAGAATAATTTTTATATGACCAGGATATTCTACGATTCTGAGAAAGGATTTGTATTCCAACTATTTTGGGGATTCAGTAGCAGATTTTAATGGAGGCTCACAAATCTAGGTTTTCTATTCATCCCAACACAACAAAGATATACCATGACTTGAAGTAGGTCTACTGGTATCCTGGCATGAAGCGGGACCTGATAGAATTTGTATTGCACTATCTTGAATGTCAGCAAATCAAAGACAGAACATCAGTGACCCGCGGGATTACAACAACCACTTCAAGTACCAGAATGGAAGTGAGATCACATCACTATGGACTTCATTGCTAGTTTGTCGACTACTGTGAGAGGTATCATTTCCATATGGGTTATTGTTGATAGATTGACGAAATCTACCCATTTTCTCGCAGTCAAGATTACCTTTTCTATGGAATAGCTCGCAAAGCTATATATTTAGGAGATAATCCAGTTGTACGGAACTCCAGTATCTGTTACCATTGGTAGAGTTTGCCTACAACAGCATCTATCAGTTCAGTATCATCATGGCACCGTATGAGGGGTTATATGAGAGAAAATGTCCAACACCAGTATGTTGGACCGAATTTGGGGAGAGGCAACCAAAAATTATCTAGATGACTACGGAGAAGATTCAGATTATCCAACATAAAATGAAGATGGCTCAAAGAAAGAAAAAAAGTTATGCAGATGTGTGATGGAGGCCATTGGAGTTTCAAGTAGGGGATCGGGTATTCGTAAATATTTCTCCGATGAAAGGCATTGCTCGTTTTGGGAAAAGAGGCGCGTTGAATCCCAGATTTATTGGACCGTATATGGTTTTGGCAAAAGTTGTGAAGGTCAGCTACCAATTGGACTTACCTCCAGAACTTTCTTTCATCCACAACGTCTTCCATGTTTCTATGTTGCAATGATATTTGATGGATCCCATGTGAGATATTCCTTCAAGTTTTCCAATCCAGATTCGTGTCGATTTATCTTATGATGAGCATCTATTACAGATTATTGATCGAAAGGAAAAAGTGCTTCGCAACAAATCAATTCCATTGGTAAAGATATGGTGGGACAATATACGAAGCAGTGAAGCAATGTGGTAAGAGGAGTCCCAGATGTGAGGTCTCTATCCTGAGTTATTCTCCTCATCATGTAATATAAGTTTGGGGACCAAACTTCTGTAAGTTGGGAAGAATTGTAACACCGTGAACTTTGATATCCTTATTAATATGTTTATAATTGTTAAAATATAATTAAGGAAGTTAAAGAAGAAGATTAGACATTTGAAATTTTATTAAGGGTTCATAAAATTAAATAAAACATGTTAGTAAGGTTTTAAAAATTTTGGAGAAAAGAGCGAGTTTGTAAGAATTTAAAGAATGAAGAAAATATAAAAGAAAACTAAAAATACAAAAATTAGACCTAAGGACCACCATAACTATAGTGAACCTTTCCACACCATAACATATCCCAAAGGCTACTCCAATTTAGTTTAATTCCTCAAACTTTATCCTAATCAAAATCAAAACAAAAGGAAAAAAGAAGAGAAAATAAGATAAAGGAGAGAAAAGAGAGAGGATCAGTAGGAGATCATAACGCCACCGGAGCTACAAAAAATGCCGATAATAGGTAATTCACTTCATTATGACTCTATTACCGTGTTAGAAACTTAGAAAATCTAAAGAAATCGATTAAAATCAAAGTTTACAAAAATTTACAAAGAGTGGATTCAAGCGATTAAAATGAGTTTTTAAGTAGTTTTAATTCGTTTATAGGTATTTTTAGCTCATATATGTAAGTAGGAATCTTGAATCCACAAGTAAAATAAGTATCAGGATCTAAATTCAGGATTCCCAAGACAAAAACCCGAAGCCCGAATCTCACTGTTCATCACCGATTGAATACCGGCATACTGATTAGTATACTGGCTGTATACCGGTATGTGTTAATTTGTTCCTACCCAACTACCCGAGATTGACTTTACCGGCGTACTAGCTGGTATACCAAGTGGTATAACGATGGGCTACCGGTCCCATACCGGTCTGAGGTAAATGTGACCAAACTTGGGGAAAATGCAGGGAAATGTATGGAATGTCTAAATTAGCATAAAGGTAGAATAAATGGTTTAAAAGATAGACTTTAGAAGGGGAAATTAATAAGTAAATGACTTAAGAAATTATTAAATGAATTTCCTTAAGTAATTAAAATTCCATTATTTAATTTTTCAGGACCATCAACTATACCTCACGACCAAGGTGAATGACATTTTAAAGTATACAAGGATTTCTGATATGTTTCTAAATATCCATGTCTTCTATGAGATTTTTCTATTGAGAGTTTTAAATGTTCCATGGATGTGAATTTATTTGCAAATATATTAGCCACACTTGTTGATATGAGACAGTCTCACCTAGAGGGTGATCTAGATTTTAGCCATAATAGTGGGAATATGTATATTGACTTAGACCTTAGGACCCATTAGTTTGGGGTTATAAATTCTAATGTATTGTCTATTCTGTTGGATTGAGCATCAGATGCCTAACTTATCCACCTATGGATGCCCAAGAAGGATGTTGTTACTATGGTGGCTTACAAGATTATAAAAACAAAACTGTTTTGGAATTTTTTGGAATAAGAAGAATGAGAAGAGATTTGAAACTTGGATATCCATATTGTTTATGACTCTGATTCGGATTTATGATACTGGGTTTTTATATGATATGATCATTGTTCTGGACCAGTATCATATAGTTATTGGGGTTATATATGACATATTCATTGTTCCGGACCAGTATCATTTCTAGACTATAGGTTCTGATTAGACTCAATATGGTATTCGTAGATTAAGAAAATGGATTTATGTTTTGAGTTATGGTTTTGTAGATTAAGAAAGGAATTTGTGTATACGAGCTATGTTTTTGTGATATT
>NMUG010004001.1:0-14241 GCA_002855965.1 Monotropa hypopitys | reverse complement strand
CCCTCCCCTCTCCCCTCTCTGCGCAAAATCCCCCTCTCCCTCCCCTCTCCTGAGTTCTCTCTTCCCTCCAGCTCTCTCTCGCATCATTGTGCGCGCGCGCGCACAGTCCCCGACTAGTGCGCAGCTGCGATTTGGATAATGAGCTGTGGTGGCGACGTTGAGTGCGGCGGTGGTGGTGGGGGTAAGACGTGATGTGGTGGCACAGCGGTATGAGCGTGGTGTGGTGGTAACGCGGTGTGAGCGCGGTGGTGGTGTGTGTGCAGTGGTGGTGGCGCGGCTTCGGGTGGTGGTTCGGTGGTCTCGCTAGGTGGGTTTGGTGACAGCTGAATGGGTTGTGGTGCGACGAAAGAGCATTCAGCGTCAGCGACTGATGGAGCTTGCGCGACGACAGTGGTCCGGGCTTGAGTCTGTGGTTCGCGGCAATGGTGTATCGACAACTGTACGAGGTATATGCTATTCGTTCGATTCTTATATGCGAGCTTACTGTATGCGACACTGTATGTTTGCGGGCACCTGATTAGCTGTATGTGACTGTACGTGCAGGGATTGACTGTGTGGTCCTGTTGGTGCGCAACGATTGAGATTCAGTCAACCGCGAGACTTCGCGTCATTGGGTAAGTCTTTGTTCCCCTCGTTTCAGTGTTTTAAATCGTTCGCCGTCGATTATTGACTGTTGGTTGAATTCTAGGTGCCAGTCTAAGCAAGCTGCGATATTCTGCGACGCGCGATGTTTGAGGCCTTGACCACCACTTGTGGTCGCATCGGCAGGTATACCGCACATTCCGTTTAATTCTCGCAAACTCTAATCGATAAATTATGTCAGTAGGAGGTGTGAAAATTGGATTCCTGCGTTGTTGTTGTTGGCGCCTTAGTGCAGTTTTCCTATTTTGGGCAGGTTCATGTCGAAATTTCTATCGAATCCTGTGCCGGCGATTGTCGCAGGAACTCCAATTGAGGTAGAGTTTTCTATCCCTATCGTTTGTACTTTTGGCGTGTACTTCCTTCTCGTTCGTTTTTATCAAGTCTTGTATATTTGTAGAATTAGTATCAAGATGTTGTCGTTCACTTAAAATGGTCGCGTTGAGTTTTGACTAGGGTCGTCGTATTCTCCCTAGGACGTTGGTTGTTTGATTCTGAGTTCGATCTTTTCCTTGTTTTAGACACACTCTGTTAGTTTGTGGGTCAAATGGTGTTTTGACACGTTTTGTAGAAAATCGAACTAAGTGGAATGGTTTGTGAACGATCGACATGTTTTGTGGATAAACGGAAATGTTTTGAAAATGGACGTTTTGTGGATAAACGGAAATGTTTTGGAAATGGATGTTTTATGGATAAACGGAAATGTTTTGGAAATGGAATGTTTTGTGAATAAACGGAAATGTTTTGGAAACAATGGAAAGGAAAGTCACATTTTGAGTTGGTACGTTGACTAGGAGGTTGCTTGCCCTAGGTCACACGGAATGATGGTATAAAATGAAAATGTGACACATGACTCTTTACGAGGGACTGTTTACTCTATATGAGGACTGGATACTGATGAGTGGCTATGATTCAGATTGCTTACCTTGTGTTATTGTTTAGAGTGGCACACGACATTGCACAATGGGGGATTTGACTGGACCCTCCCGGCGAGCCGGGGAAAAACAGGAATGATACGACATGGAGTTGCTGAGCTCCTATGCGGAACTAGCCGAACTCCGTGATTGTTGATTGATATTGGCCTTGCTCCCACTAGAAGGCATGAAAATGGAATACACGTGAACTTGGAATGAAAAGGAAATCGGAATACGTTTATAAAACGGAAAATGAGTCTTTTACTTAGTGTAAGTCGACACTTGACACGATTCCCTTTGGCCTTGTCTAGGCAATGGTTTGATAGATGTTGGACGCGTGATACTTCTCTTTTGAGTCTTGGTTAGACACAGTACTTTACTACTTTTCTTTAAAATGAGTCAAATGTGGAATTTAAAAAAAAGGAAATGTTTTGAATATAATGAGATCCATAGCATTGCATATTTACATTCTTTGTACTGTCACTCACGGGCACCCAATAGTATAGACATTTGGAGATGGATTATCTCTACTAGGCAGTCGTGCCTGACCCTCTACTTTTGTAGGACTTTTCCTCCTTGACTTGGAGTGGCTGCGGGATCCTTTATTGGACTTGGAGCTGGACTGGACAGTAGATGATATGTTGCTTTACTTTTCAGTTTCAGCACTTTCTTTTCTTTACTGTTGGCCGCATTGTACGGGATTATCATATAAAATCCCTTTTGGTCCTTTCTCTTTTAGTTGATGCACTGTTGTACAGGGTTATGTTATAAAACCCTATTCGCATCATTTATTTGTATTTCATTTCAAGCAGAGCATGTGATGTAATAAGTAGTGTAATGGTTAGTGTGTGTGTGGTAGATAGTTCTTTATCTTTGTTTGGATACTCATTACCTACATTTAACATTGCTAAAAAAACATGTCTCAAATTTTGGGGATGTTACAGGTCTTACCTTATACTTTGGCCATATCTACGCCTATGGGGGAGACGGTTAGAGTGAATATTTGTTCTGCTCTAGAGGTAGAGGGTAGGCGGCTAGCAGTGGATTTAATGCTGTTGGCGATGACCGATTTTGATGTTATTCTGGCTATGGACTTCTTATCAGCACACCATGCTCTGATTGATTGTTTGTTGAAAGAAATTTTATTTAATATTCTAGATGAGGGCAACATAAAAATTTGGGGCGAAAAGAAAGTGGGCAAATCTTGCCTTATTTCTAGTATTCATGCTAGGACACTCCTTAGTAAAGAGTGTCAAGACTATCTGGCCTACATTGTTGATGACCGGGAAGTGGAGGTAAAGTTTTTTGATATTCCAGTGGTGAAAGAGTTTGAAGATGTATTTCCAGATGATTTACCAGGAGTGGTTCCCAATAGGGAAATCGAGTTCACTATTGAGCTGTTGCCCGGGGTGAGCCCCATATCTATTGCGCCATACAGAATGGCACCGGAAGAGCTATATGAGTTGAAAGTGCAGTTGAGGGAGTATTTGGATAAGGACTTAATTTAGTCCAGTTCTTCACCGTGGGGTGCACCTGTGCTCTTTGTGAAGAAGAAAGATGGATCCATGAGGATGTGTATTGACTATCGGCAGTTGAATAGGGTGACTGTTAAAAACAAGTACCCTTTGCCCAGAATTGATGATTTGTTTGATCAGTTGCAAGGGGCAACTATTTTCTCGAAGATTGATTTGAGATCCGGGTACCATTAGTTGAAAATCAGAGATGGTGATGTACCAAAGACAGCTTTTCATACCAGGTACGGACACTTTGAGTTTTTGGTCATGCCTTTTGGGCTGACAAATGCTCCTGCAGTTTTCATGGATTTGATGAATCGGGTTTTTCAACCCTACTTGGATTCATTTGTGGTGGTCTTTATTGATGATATTATTGTTTACTCTCGTACTATGGAGGAACATGAACATCACCTAAGGACTGTGTTGCAGACCTTGAGAGAAAAGCAGTTATTTGGAAAGTTCAGCAAATGCGAGTTCTGGCTGAAGAGTGTGGTTTTCTTGGGGCATGTAATATCTAGTGATGGCATCTGTGTGGATCCAAACAAGATAGAGGCAGTGGTGAATTGGCCAGCATCGTCTAGTGTGACTGAGATTCGGAGTTTTTTGGGGTTAGCTGGATATTATCGTCACTTTATTCGCGACTTTTCAGAGATTGCTTTGCCTATGACAAAGCTGATTCAAAAGAATGTCAGGTGTGGTCTGACGAATGCGAGAGGATTTTTCGGGTGTTGAAAGAAAAGTTGGTGACTGCTCCTGTTTTGACAGTTCCGGAAGGTACCAATGATTTGGTGATTTATAGTGATGCATCATTGTGTGGATTGGAATGTGTTCTGATGCAGAGAGGGAAGGTGATCGCTTATGCTTCTCGTCAGCTGAAGCCTAATGAGCTGAATTACCCTACCCACGATCTAGAGTTGACAACAGTGATTTTTGCTCTAAAGCAATGGCGGTATTATCTTTATGGTATGACGTGGGAGATTTACACAGATCACCAGAGTCTCAAATATTTGTTTACTCAGAAAGAACTAAATTTGAGACAGAGAAAATGGCTGGAGTTGATAAAAGATTATGGCTGTTCGATTCATTATCATCCAGGTAAGACCAATGTGGTGGCCGATGCTTTGAGCCGGAAATCGGCTGACAGTTTATCTTGTGTGAGATATGCCAGAGTTGAAATTTTTTGTGAAGTGAAGAAGCTGAATGCAGAGTTAGATTTGGGTAATGGAGATGTGTTATTGGCTCAATTTTCTGTGCGACCGACTTTTGTTGATCGTATTCTTGTGAAGCAGGATTCTAATGAGTTGTTGAGGAAGAAGAAGCAATAAATAGCTGATGGCGTTGTGAGTGAGTTCAGGATTGGCAGTGATGGTATGCTTATGTTTGGGCAGAGGATGTGTGTTCCTGATAGTCCTGAGTTGAAGAATAGAATTCTCGAAGAAACTCATTGTTCTGCTTATGCCATGCATTTGGGTGGCAATAAGTTGTACAGTAATTTGTGAGCAAATTTTTGGTGGAAGGACATGAAAAAAGACATTGCAGAGTTTGTGTCCAAGTACTTGACCTGCCAGAGGGTAAAGGTGGAACATCAGAGACCTGCAAGTTTGCTTCAAAACCTACCGATACCTCTATGGAAGTGGGAGCATGTGACGATGGATTTTGTTGGGGTTTGCCGCGCTGTAGCCTGGGCTTTGATTCGATTTGGGTGGTTGTTGATAGGTTGACCAAATCGGCTCACTTTTTGCTAGTACGTGTCACCTATACCACCGAGAGGTATGCGAAGATATATATTGATGAGATTGTCAGATTGCATGGAGTCCTAGTGTCGATTATTAGTGAGAAGGATCCCAAATTTACTTCGAGATTTTGGCAGAGTTTGCAGCAGGCTTTGGGGACCTCATTAAAGTTCAGTACGGCTTTCCATCCGCAAACTGATGGTCAGTCGGAAAGAACTATTCAGTTTTTAGAGGACATGTTGCGGGGGTGTGTTCTTGATTTCCGTGGAGTTTGGGATGACTATCTTCTGTTAGCGGAGTTTGCTTACAATAATAGTTACCAATCCAGTATTGGCATGGCACCCTATGAGGCACTGTATGGAAGGCGTTGTCGTACGCCTATTTGTTGTAGTGAGGTTGGGGAGCGCAAGTTGTTGGGACCCGAACTGATTCAGCAGTCGGCAGATGGGTTAAAGTTGATCCGAGAGAGGTTGAAGATAGCTCAGAGTCAGCAGAAGAGTTATGCTGACAACCGCCGTAGAGATTTGGAGTTTGAAGTGGGTGACAGAGTATTCCTTCGAGTTTCGCCTTGAAAGGGAGTCATCCATTTCAGAGGCAAAGGAAAGTTAGCACCCAGGTATGTGGAGCCTTATAAGATCATTGAGAGGGTTGACTTGACTGCTTATCAGTTATCTTTACCGGCAGAGTTGTCTCGTTTGCATGATTTTTTTCATGTATCTGCTCTTCGCAAATGCATTGGTGATCCTACTCATTTACTGCGAGATGAAGGGATTGAGATTCAAGAGGACTTGTCTTACGTGGAAGAGCCCTTGAGAATCATTGATGGAAAGGAGCAAGTTTTGCGCTCCAAGACTGTTTGTTGGATGAAAGGTTTATGGAGGCATCATGGCTTGGAAGAAGCCACTTGGGAAGGCGAGGATGCCATGAAGGCTAAATATCCATACTTATTCGATTCAGGTGTGTCTTTTATTTTCGAGTGCGAAATTTTTTTAAGGAGGGGAGAGTTGTCATGCCCGAACCAATTTAAATAAAATTAAATTGGGTTATTATAAATTTTTAAAAGAAAATAGGATGGAAAAATAATATATGTAGAGTGGTTAATAATAATTGTGGAATTAATATAGAGCTAGAATTAAAATAATTACAAAATATGCCTATATATGTATAATGGTTAGAAGAGTGGCACACAAGGGTTAATATGCTTAGTAAGTAAGGACAAGAAGGTAATTAGGAAAAAAGATCTGATTAGGAGAAATATAAGGAGGCTATTCTCATTAGGGTTAGAGGTATCATTGTGGTGGCTGAATAGTGTTTAGAGGGAGAGCTCTTGGAGATTAGCAAATTCAAGACTTGGATTGAACTTTTCTAGAGGAAATCTCTTCTTCAACATTGTCCACAACACTCTTGAGGTAAATGTTATATTTTTAGATTTTTAATTTCGTGCCTAATTAGGCCCAGATTAAGGGGTTTTCCCTAATTGCGATTAGAGACTATTTTTCTAGTTTTACTTTGGAAAATCATGGTTTTAGGTGAATTAAAGTTGGTTTTTAAAGTCCTACTTTGAGTATGATTTGAGGATGAAAGTATACTACATCTTAGAACACTTGTTTTGATGATTTGAGGCTTTTAAAATCGTGTTTAGATGGATTTAATTAAGAAAAACGAGAAGTGGATTAGCAGTTTTTTCGATCTACTGCCCAGTCCACTGACCGGTATGCGCACCGGTATACCGACCGCTATACCGGGCAGAATACCGGATTGCGTATCGGCCTTAAGGAATTTGCCCAGTAAACCTTGGCTAGCATAAAAACAAAAAATGTGTATTAACTGGCATGCCGACCAGCATGCCGGGCGGTATACCGGTTATCATACCGGTTTTGGCATAAATTGGGCAGTAGGTTGGCCGTTGCACAAAAATAAAAATTTGTGTTACCGGTTTGTCTACCGGTTCGTTTTCAGCTTGTTCAGTAGTTGTGGTTTGAGGTAGACTGGTTCTTTTATGTCAGTTTAGAGTTTGAGAGAGTTATGTTTGGTTTAGTGGAGTTTTTGATAGACCACTTGTTTTGGAGTTTTATATTTTCAGTACTTCCACTGTATTTTATTTATCAGTCAGTTATATGAGATGATTGCTAGTATAATGCTTGGGTTTTCTGTTTTGATGCTTTGTTCAGTCATGTATCTGTTGCTAGTTTATATATTTTTATTATATTCTGGAATGGGTCGTGACATTCTGTCCATTCCCCCATTTCGCACGAAGCATTCCTTGGTTGGTGTCTTAGCAGAGCGTTGGTTTAATGAGACTAACACCTTACACCTGGGTAATTGTGAGATTGACATGACTCCCCTAGAGTGGGCGGTGAACACAGGTCTTCGGTTCGGAGGAGTATCTGTCTAGAGGACGGAGGGTACTATTAAGGATGTTACCAGAGTCTTGGGGATTCATAGGTATGAGCTGAATGAGTTGCGAATTTCTACATCCGTTTTAAGAGGTGGAGCCTACTTTTATACTAAGGAGGTGTACGGCGAGGATCTATACCAGCGACGTCGTCGACTACTCCTGCTTCTGATAGTATCATGCTTCTTAAGCAACAATGGCTCTTTGTTTCCTGCTTCATATGTGGGAATGATAGACTTCCCTAATGGCGCCCACTTTGACTGGGCTCTTTCACTTTTGCTACCTTTCTTCAGGCGATGCGGAGGAGGGTGAGTTGTCCGGCTCCTACACAGCTTGGTTTTTGACCCTTTTTGCTGTGGTGGTCATTTGAGCATTTCGATGTTGGCCATCCTTTGTTTACTAGACGGGAGTATTTGACTCCTAGAGCTTTGCAGTGGCCACATCCGTCTCCTCGTGCACTGGATTTGCTGGATTTTGTGACTATGTGTTCTCAGCTGTAGCTAGTCACATCTGATCAGGTCATTTGGCAGCCCTTTGGGGTCTTGGTAGAGGATGGCACATATGCTCTCGAGGTATATTTGTCGTCTCGGAGATATACATTCTACTCCTTCACCTCTTGGGAGTTGTACATGGGCGACCATTGTTGGCGCCAAATGATGGGGGAAATACGGATCCCGACTTATCTACTGACTGCCACCTTTGGACAGGAGTGGTCTCCTTCTGGGGGTATCACCGAGGTAGATGGTTATATGGTATAAGGGGATTATGCTGCATGGTTTAGGAGCGTATCCATTGGTCGCTTCACTACTAGCGTCACTGTGCGAGGAGGTCGCTCAATTGGTGCGGAGCAGGATCTCTTTTACCAGATGATGGGCAGCGCAGGGCATGATTTCCAGTTTTCTCAGCCAGGCTCAGCGACTGATCAGTTCAGATTCTTCCAGGACTTTCAGCGTTGGAGAGCGGAGAGAGACCCAGGAGCTCCTTCAGGCTAGCAGCCTCCGCAGGATCAAATATGCATTTTTTTGGTGTTAGTCTTTCTTTGCTGCTTTCTTTACTCTACTCTTCTCTTTCCTATTTCTGATGAATTTTCTTCTTGTTTCAGGATGCCCCAGATCCTCCCCGAGGTTCAGTTGATAGGAGACTGAGACGGTGAGGCAGCCGAAGTGATCGCCGCAGCAGAGACATCTGAGACCTGCATTAGAAAGATGGATTTTTTTTCTGTTTTCTGTTTTCTTTGTACCAGACAGCTTGTACTTTTCTGCTTTTATTAGACTGTACTTTTCTTAGTCTTTCTTTCTTTGTACTATGCTATCTTTTTAGATGTTTAATACAAATATGCGTGCTCTTTTTTTCTGCGTTTTCCTTTTTTTCTTTTTTTCTTGCACAGATAGATATGTATATTAAAAAGGATACTGATGATTTTCTTCTGTCTCCAGGATGTCTTTTTGCACCGGAGTTT
Source organism: Monotropa hypopitys (assembly GCA_002855965.1). Taxonomy (NCBI): domain Eukaryota; kingdom Viridiplantae; phylum Streptophyta; class Magnoliopsida; order Ericales; family Ericaceae; genus Monotropa; species Monotropa hypopitys. The sequence goes on along the minus strand of NMUG010004001.1, from coordinate 5,587 downwards.
CTAGCACTTTTGTTGACTTGGTGGCCATCTTTTGCCCCAGATGAGTGATGTTTATTTGAGCAGTTGTTCGGGGGGATTGCATCCTCGTTGATCGGTACGGTGATGAGTTCCTCAACTGCTTTCTCGGTGGCCGGAGCGCCAACATCTTCAAGAACAGGGGTGTCCGGAACTTCTACCCATTGGACTTATTTCATTTGCTTGTTTTCCCGGTCAGCTGAGATGTAACACTGTTTTGAAGCTGCCTGATCTCCATAGATATCCTCCTGTCGTCCGGAGGCTCCAATAAACCGGACGACCTGGTGGAAGGTTGAGGCGATCGCCTGCATGGAGTGTATCCAGGTCCGGCCAAGGATGGCGTTGTATGGACTTGGGACGTCCACAATGACAAACTCCATGTCAACTGTCTTGGATCCTGCCCGGATTGGGAGAGTGATTTTGCCGAGGGGCCAGACAGGGGCTCTGTTGAATCCGACCAAGGGAACGTCGGCTGGCTGCAAAGCATCAGAGGGAAGCTTAAGTGCTTGAAACATGGAAAAATACATTACCTCGGCAGAGCTCCCTTGGTCGATGAGAATGCACCGGACGTTGGCCGGTCCGACACGTAGAGTGACAACCAGTGCATCGTTGTGACGAAGTCGGACTTGGTCGAGATCCTTCTCTATGAAGGTTATGGACCATTCTGAACGGTCAGAAGGCTGCTTCCGTTTGAGACCAGAACCGACCGTGAGCACTTACTTTGGGGAGGAGGCCTGGTCGATTTTTGCTCTGAGATGAGCGGCAGTTTCCTTGTTGAGTGGTCCGTGAATGATGTTGATTGTCGGAACGTCTTCCTCTGGCTGGATGAGGTGTCCGGACCTCTGGGCAAGCTTCAATGTCTTCTGTTGATCAACCCATCGTGCTAGGTGTCCTTGCTGCACTAGGATCTCTAAGTACGACTTGAAGGGTTTGCACCCGATCGTAAAATGTCCTTGCTCCCTATGATAGGTGCAGTGGATCCGTTTGTCTTTCGTTTTGCCGGCCGTTCCGAGCTTGTGGTCTGGCCAAGCGAAGAAAGGCTGATTCTCAATGTGTTTCAGCACGGCGTAGATGGGCTCGGTGACGACTGTCATTTCTGTGGTGAGCTCGTGGAGTTTCGGGGCCTTCAGACCACCTTTCCTTCCTTTTTTGACGACATTTACCTGCCTCCGGCTTTCTGCTGATTGTGGTACCGAAGGCTGCCGATCCGGACGCTGTGTGGCACGCTCGGCCAAGAGATCTTCCAACTGGTAGAACTTTTCCACCCGGAGCATGAGGTCATCCATGTCCTCTGATGGGTGGAGTGTGAGGTCGGAGAAGATCCGGTTGTTGCTATCCAGACCATTTTGAAGGAAGAAGTAGCCACTGTCTGATCGCAACCTTGAATATCATTAAATAGCTCCCAGTACCTCTCGGAGTACTGACGGAGGCTTTCATCCAGATGCTTCTTGAGACTGATGAGAGCGTCGATTTGCTTGGACTGCCGGCTACTGGTTACGAACCTTGCCATGAAGGCCCGTTTAAGGTCCCGGTAGCATGAAATGCTACATGAAGGGAGCTTGTTGAACCAGAGCGACCACAGAGTGTCAAAGCTAGTGGGGAACACTTTGCACATGACCGAGTCGTCGGTAGTGTAGACAGAGATGGTCTGGTGGTAGTGAATGAGATGAGTGTAAGCGTCCATTTTGGGGTCGTACCTTGTAAACTTGGGCAGGTTGAAGCCTGCCGGAAGTGTTGCCAGCTCAATCTCCGGAATGAACAGAGATAAACTGAGCTGCCGGAGCCTGGCGTCTACGGACGCCTTCTGCTGTACGACCCTCTTATCAGGGCTGGCTGCCATCCGTCTTCGGCGATTAAGGTGGTCCCTGAGGTCTCCGACCGGAGGAGGGGAGTCGTGAACTCTGGGGCTCCTTCTCTTGTGGCCAGTGAAGTCATGATACCGTCCGGAGCGCTGATTGTCCCTTTGCCGGTGGTGCCTATGGCTTACTTCAGAAGTTTCCATGGGTAGAGTGTCTGACGGGGCTACCCTTATGGGGGCCAAGTCTCCTTCCTCCAGACGGTGGGTCTCGCGAGATCTTCTGGAGCGAGAGCTGGAGGCAACACTGTTGCAAGGTTGATACTTGGGGGTCCGGGTAGGACGGCCTCCCAACTGGCGCTTCCGAATGGGGGATCGGCGGATCGCCTTTACTCTATCCATGCATCCGTGATCGTTCAACCTTCCCAGACGATCCAGATCTGACCTCCTGATAGTGTGCTCTGAGTTGTCCTGCAAGGTTTCGGACGTCATGCGTAGACAGGGGTTGGACCTCCGGCTAGCCTTGCTAGCTGATCCTTGAGAAAAGCTATCTCGAGATCTTTCTGATGGATCTGCTCGTCGGGCTGCTGAGAGGTAGATCCCAACAGGGTTAGGGGAGGATCTCCGGCAACAAAGGCAGGAGGAGGGGGGATGGCAGGCAATCTGCGGTGATGATGGTCACGAGAGTCGTCGACAGCCATTGATGAAGAAGGAGAAGCTGAGCAAAAGACTAGACTGTCGGTCACCTGAGTCTGGGAACGATGATCCCTAGCGGAGTCGCCAATTGTGGTGACTGAAAGTCCGGAGGGTGCTTCGGATCCTTCGGATGCTGACAGGACAACTGGGGGTGAGTGCTTTCGTTGAGTGCGCAGTCACCTATAAGAGAAAACGGATCACCTGCTTGGCTCCTGCAATCACAAGGGTCAGTGCCCACCGGTCGGCAGCGACCGAGAGGGGCCTCCGATGGCTAAGTCAGCGACGGTAAGAGAGAAAGAGAACCGTAAACTGAATGAGCAGTCGGAGAGATACCAGAGATTCCATCCCATGAACAGTGTTTTGACGGGATATATATAGGCGTCCTGACTTGGCGCCAAATGATCAAGTGTGTGATGTGCACGGGTGGGAGGCCGGGTGCTGACGTCATCCCTATAGTGCTGATGGGCCGCTGAACCGACCCGAGCCATGTCAGCAGTTGTACGGCCGACCCGAGTGCCACCTGCCGGAGGTCATTGTTCCCTGCTGCTGCCTATGGTGGACCCCTCCGGCATTGGACCGTCCGTCGGTGGAAGTTGTCCCTTCTCCCAGTGGGGAGTGGAGACACTGGGCTTCCTTGACGCCCGGATGGGTATGCCAAAGGTTGAAGGAGATCGCATGGCCGGCCCGACTTGGCTCCTTCGGGTGTCCGGTTGGACTGCTTAGGTTGCCGGAGAACACATGACGAACCGCCGGTTCTGTCCTCCAACAACAGTGCGTGTCCGGAGGTCCGTGAGGCCGACGACCCTGGATTGCTCCGGATGTATGGATGGGGTCCGGATCATTGAAAAGATCCGGACGCTGGGGTCCGGCCCAGGACATATTTGGTCCGGCTACCACATGTTGTAAATAATTTCAAATTAAAATTCAAAATCAGCACATTTTACAAAGGCCGGTAGGTAACCGGTAGAGGACCGGTGTACCGGCCGGTATACCGCCCGGTATACCGGTTAGTGCAAATTTTGGTCCTTTTGACAAAGCCAAACCTACTGCCCGAAAATGATCAAATCCAGTACCCAGCCGGTATGCCGACCGGCATACTGCCCGGTATACCGGTTTGTATACCGGTTAATGTTTGGGGTACCAAATCAACTCCAAATTTGATGAGGCATGAACCCTTGGATAGATAATTCAATTCTCTAGGTTTTTCATGAATAAAACAGCTTGGAAAGATGTAAAGATAAAATTGGCTTTTTGAGAGAATTCATTTTCCAAGTCTTTTCTTAAAAACATTTTAAATTCAAAATAGAGAATCAAATATTCTAGGAGCATGCAAGGGTCTAAGGAATGTTTATGAAGATATTCAAACATTGAAAACAATATTCCTTAGCCTCTAAAACAAATGTCATTAAGTTTCTTGATCCAATAAATATTTAACCATTGATTATATTTCTAAGGAACTTCAAATGACTTCTTAAATAGTCCTAAGAGAGTTTAGAAAGATTTAAACCATGATGAACATTCTCTTGGACTTTTAATACAAGAATGATATGGAAATTAAGTTGTAAAACAAATTCCTTGATTTAAATAAGTATTTGAACATTTAAATCATAATTCAAGGAATTAGAAAATCATTTTATAAATACTATATTTATGTAAATAATGCACCATCAAAACTTAGGGTCAACATAGGTGATTACATATTATATAGATAAAAGAAGTGTTTTTATAATTTTCTCGCCGGTGACATCGGAATAGGCATAACCATACATGTGCCGATTACCGGGATATATTATGAAACCAATTCTTCGTCGCTTTGATGTTTACATCGCAGTGGACAAAAGAAAAAAAAAGAGAAAATAGAAGAGAAGAAGATACAAAAATGTTTTCTATATATTTATCTTAAATATTTACAACTTCGGGAGTCAAAATCTCTAACGGTAAGTTCCGTAAACTATAATAAAGTATAGTATCTGGACCGAAACTGATACTAATACTAGACTATAGAATGGAACGTTTATACCGAGAGACAATACTCAAAGGAAAAAGAAAGAAAACAATGTTTGTAGAAAATCCGGCAGAGGTTCGGCTGCGTTTGGTCGATTTCGGAATTTTTGGGTAGAGGTTTGGTGGTTTTTGAAGGTTTGGCTTTGGTAACTTGGCTTTGTAGTGGCTGGATTTTGGCTTAGGAATGATGTTTGTCTTAAGAACAAGGGTTGTTCTTGATGGAAAGAGGGTGGTAGGACTTTAGGAAGGGTTTTTGGGATTTTTGGAAGGATTTTTGGTAAGGGTTTGGACTTTGGGAATAAGTTCTGCCCGGGCAGTGTTTGTACTGGAGAGAGTATTTTGAACTCAAATGGCCAAGGGTCCTCTCCCAAGAGGGGGAGAGGTTTTTTTTATAGAAAAGTCCATGTCGCATCTATAGATACGACATGCTGAGTCAGAAATTTTTTTATGTGGAGTGCGTGGTAAAGGGTGATTTGATGTTTTGAAAATGTCCCTTGGGTGGAAATGACATTACAAAATCTACCGAAAATCAAAAATAAAATAAAATTAAAATGAAAATGAATTTCTAAAGTCTTCTCGGGTCCTGAAATTGATCCGGACATTTGATTTGCGCTTGCTCGGCTCTATGCTCGGCTCCATCTCTGAAAATTTAAAGTAGATATTTGCGATGCTTGAGTCGAATCGTGAATTTAGAAAATGTTACGGGACTAAACTGGACACTTTTTGGAAATTCTTTGGAAACCAGCCTTTTTGCTCTGAACGAAAGGGGATGTTTGGGCCTACGCCTTGAACTGCTCTTTATCCGTCGAATGTAATTAGCAGTAAATGTCTGTCTCTTCAAATGATATCCGTAAAAATTGTGTTTGCCAAATTGTGACGTCGGCTCGTCGTCGTAGTGAAAAATAAACAGAATGGTGTTTATGCTTGACTGAATTCCGAATTTTGATCGGATGGATTCAATTTGTACGCAGACTTCTTGGTAATGGAATTGCTGTCGACTTTCCATTCCTAAACATGATTTCGGATGCTCGTGTGAAATTCTGTTGCTTCCGGAGCATAAAGCATGCAGAGAGGAGA
>NMUG010004000.1:0-14240 GCA_002855965.1 Monotropa hypopitys | reverse complement strand
TCGCGACAGTATGCCACCTCATTCATTCCAGGCAAATGATGTCTCTGTACTCCACAAACATCGCTTTGATGTGCAAGTTATTTCCCTCCGACTGGGGGAGATTGGATTACTTTGGTTCAACTGCCTGCCTGAAGGTTCAATCACTTCTTGAAAAGACCCGTCCACAATCTTTCTGACCCACGTCATGACATGTACAAAATTAAAGAAGGAAGTTGACTTGGAGCTCCTTGGCTTTCGTAAGGTCCGGACCGAGATGCTACTCAGTACGCAACTCGGTACTGGGAGCTGTACAACAAAATTGAGGATTGCGACCAGAAGATTATAGTCACGTCCTTTAAATTAGTATTGGACCATACCATCGAGGAGTTTGAGGATTTGATGTTCTTACCGCCATCCAACATGAATGAGTTGATGACTCGGATCGAGCTCCACGTTTGACTGGAAGAGGCCAAAGAGGAGTAGAGTAAAGATGATAACCGGTCTGGCGTAAACAAAGGAGGGTTGAGCCAGGGAAAGGAAGCCTACAAAGTTCGCGGCGGCGAGCGTTGAACTTTAAAGCCATACGAATTTGTGGCTTACATGACGGTTTTTAAAGAGCCACGGAAAATTGCACCAGAATCGTTCTTTAAGTGGCCGAATAAGAAGACGGATGAGCCGAGGCAAAATAACAAGTTTTGTTGCTCTTACCACAAGAAAAAGGAGAATCTGACCACCAGTTGTCGACAGTTCAAGGACTTACTCGAGGAGATCGTCTTTGTCGGACGTCTGAAGGAGTGCATTGATGAAGAAAGAACAAAAGTAAGAGCAGACAATGAGGAGAAGTAAGAGGAAATCAAAACCATTAATGTCATTCACGACATGGTTGATCAATGCTTATAGGGATTGGCTTCGTGCCAAACTGCATAAGTCAGCCGAGAAAGAAATAATAATGGTGGAGCCAACCACCAAGAAAGAAGAAGCTTACCCTCGTTTTAACATCTCCTTTTTAGATAAGGATTTGGAGCGAGTGCAGCATCCATATGACGACGTCGTTGTTGTAATAGTAAGGATTGCTGATTGCAATGTTCAACGGGTTCTTATCGACCTCGGCAGCTCTGCTAAAGTACTGTATTACTCTTTGTTTGAGAAGATGGGATTCACAGAGACCGATCTAGAGTGTACCGACGTACCACTCATTGGGTTCAATGTGGCCTCTGTTTGACCGCTTGATAAAATTTCTTTCCATGTGATCGTTGGCTTGACAACAACGGAAGTGGAGTTTGTGGTCGTGGTCGTCCTTTCACCGTACAATGCAATTCTAGGATGCTCTTGGGTCCACAACATCAAGGGCGTGATATCTGTATACCATAATGTGCTTAAATTCATCAGCAAAAATGGATTTGAAGAGCTCCATGGGATCAAATGGCTGCGAAGCATTGCTATATCACCGCGGTAAAGAGCAAAGTGACCCTCCCGAAGAAGTTCATTAGGTGGAGGTACTATATCGGTCGGTGTTGGTGGACGTCAGTACTAGTCTCTCTGAAAAATCAATTGAGGACCTAATGATCATACCTATCAATGCGGAAGATCCGGATCGTTTCTTTCTTATTGGTACTTCTCTGACAGAAGTTGAACATACATACATGGTGGAATTCTTGTTAAGGAATATCAAAGTATTTTCCTGGACCCCATAGGAAATGTCCATCAGAATTCATCATCCACCACCATAACGTCAATTCAACTCAAAAGCCAGTCGTTCAGAAGGCTTGCCGTGCGGCAACAGTTTATGTCGACGCATTTATAGAAGTAGACCGATTGTGGAAGCCCAAGCTATTCGAGAAGTCAAATATCCGACATGGCTGGCCAACACCGTTGTAATCAAGAAGAACGGGAAGTGACGAATTTGTGTTGACTACACCAACTTTAATGGTGCCTGCCCAAAATTCAATTTCCCTTTGCCGAGTATTGATCATTTGGTAGATTCGTCGATCAAGTATATGTTGAAAGCCTGAGAAATGATCAAGAAGTTCAAAGGGATCAGGATCGAGCAAGTCGGACAGGAGCAGAACTCACATGTCGATGCTCTTATCGGCATCACATCAATAGCAGAGGCCGAAGAGGAGCGAACAATATCGGTACAAAACCTGAATCAGACCAACATCGAGCCGTCGGAGGAGGCAAGATATTCTACATTTAGGGTCCCAACTTCATCTACCTTCGAGAAAATAATCTGTTGACGGACAAGAGAATAGCACAGAAAATTGTGGTGAAGGCGGTTCAGTATTGACTCTCTCTTGACCATAAGCTTTACAAGAAGTTATTCTCCGGTCTGTACTTGTTTTGTGTGCATGCTAGTATGACTGAAGAGGTGCTCCATGCTGGGAGTTGCGGTGCACATGCCGGGGGAGATCACTTGCCCATCGAGCGATATCTCCAGTCTATTGGTGGCCCCGAATGATGGAAGAAATAGAAAAAATTTGTGAAAACAGTGCGATGTCTGCCAATGCTTCTCCCCCGTCATCCGACAGTCAGTTTAAGAGTTGAACCCTTCGACCAACCCCTGGCCATTTGCCTAGTGGATCTTGGACATAATCAAGAAGCTACCCACCGCACCCGGAGCCTTCAAGTTCCTTATCACAACGGATTACTTTACCAAGTGAATAGAAGTTGAGTCGTCAGTCATCATTGAAGACAAGAATGTCAAGAGGTTTGCATGGAGAAACATTATCTCACGGTTTGGCATCCCCAATGCGTTTGTATTCGACAACGACGCACAATTCGTTGAAGATCTCCTTACGAACTTTTGTGCCGAACAAGATAAAATTTTACAATTCTACCCCTCTTTACCTCCAGGGCAATGGCCATGTCGAAGTCTCTAACAAAACGGTGGTAGCATGCTGGATAGCGTCTTGTAGGTTTCCTTGACATCGTCATGAGAATGAGGAGAACAGCAGGGTCTTCGACAGGGGAAACAAGAAATTTTGGAGGGAACTGGACAAGTGTCGAGTCATCTAGAAAAGTCTTCTGAGCGGCAACTCAACTTTTGGCGAAGGAAGCATCACGAACTTTAAATAATTGTTTCTTGTAAACTGCCTTGGCATTGTTGTAGCCCTAGTCATAAAATTGTTTTTTCAAGGCCTCTGGTATCCATTTTGCCTTTCATCTCGACCACCTCCTTCTGAAGATCAGCTATCACCTTGTCCTTCGTCATTCGCAGCCCCATGCACACTTCAATGCACTGCTTGGCCTCATTAGCATCCTTCTGGAGGACCTCTATCTGCTTGGATCTCCCCATCCTTGACTACTTTCCTTGAGATAGAGAGCGACCTCAGTTTCCCGCTCATGCACTCTTCCAATCTGACCATGACCTGCATGCCCTGAAAACTGAAGCAAAAAATCAGGATTGAAGCAAAGAAATGAAGAAATTTGAGCATAAGTAGAAGCATACCCGACCATCAGATACAATGTCCTGAAGAAAAATCCTTTAGTCCCATCCGCCAGGCTTTGATATATCCATTGGGAGTGCAGAGGCTTGGGCAATCACTACAACCATCTGAGCATCCTCGTCCATACTGTTAACTGTCATAACAATCCTCTGGACATACGTTAGGTAGGGAGCCCAACGTTCAGTCGTTTCAACCACATTAGCAGCCACAATAGAAGGGGATTCGGAGCTCCCAACATACATTTCTTCGACAAGAAAGGTGACGATTAGAGTAACCTCTTGGGGCTCAGAAATTCGAACCCTCTTCCTCTGTCTGGTCTCTTTCGCCACATCGGCAACCAGAGAGTCAGAAATGGTATGGTTGCAGTGTCGATGTCGCCCATCGCCATTCCTGTCAAATTCTTTGGCATCCGTCCCATTCTCTTCATGTCTGAGTCTGGTGGAGAGGATCCCAGTTGGAAAGTTTCTTCTTCTTTGGCTTCAGTCGAGCTCACTACTCAAGGTTTGTTCGAACGACGAGCTCTCTGATGGTTAACTTGGGCTCAACACCGCTGAATTGCCCTCTCCTACGGACTAAGAGTGGAGAGTGGCGGTGAAGGGACATAGTTAAGCAATTTGGGGTTGGAGCACTCCTCGATAGACCAGGCGATGAGTGCGGCTTGGACCCTTTTTAGGTCTCCCTGAGTCTTCATCCCGGGAACGATGTGGGGAGCTGCTATGGCCGACAAGAGAGTTAGATCTTAGAAGATGACAAAACTTGCAATGGAATTGGTATGTTGACAGAGTAATAAAAGGCTTGTCGGGTTTTCCTGGATTCTTGAGGAGTGGGTATTGTCATTCAGTATCGGATGTGGGAACCTCAAATGCCCCGATAATATTTAAGGTGTCATTGGTGTACTTGTCAGAGTTTGACGAGAGTTATTATTCCCTCTCGCCCGGGTCTCCGTCCAAGACAGAATTTGTTGGACTTCTTGTTGAGGTCCATAGAGTAATAACCGAAGATGTTTTCGAAATGAAGTGGATCGGTTATGCTCTTGTTGACCTTTACTATTCCCATGATGATCCTAAAAATGTTTACCGTTACTTGGGACGACCCGAGGGAAAGCTTGAAGAAGTACCGACGTAGGCGTTGGTGAAGGGAGAATCAGACTCCACCCTCTATGATAGCCAGGACAAGGGTGTGGATGTGGTTCGACCCGGTCTCTAAATCTCCGAGCGCTGCAAAGGAAAATTGTACAATATTCGGTATCTCAAATTTCTCATCGAAGAGATGAACCTTAACGATGGGCTCGCTACGATAAACCTAGAAGACAATATCGGTTGGGTGCATCAAAAGTCTTAGGGCAACACAGATCCTTCACTAGATCGACAGAGGATCGGCAGAAGGGAAGGTGATGTGACAGGCACGCCAAGAATTCCATTGATGTCATTGACACATCACCATGAAATCTCGTCGGAAAACTCATCTTAGACCCAGAAACACAACCTAAAATGCTCATAAATCGAGCAAATCGCAAACAACATTGGGTGGATTCATTTGATTTGAGAAGCTATAGGCTAAAGAGCTATGTGATTTCGAGCAGGAGAGAAGCAAGAGCGAGCATGGTCTCTCTCTCCTTTCTATATATAGTGGAGGGAAGGGAGAACCGAAAAGTTTGAATTCCTGCGCAAAATTCGAGGTGATAGGGTGAGAACCAACCAGCTCGCGACACTTGGCATGTATGAAATGTGTGGACCGTTCTGAAAAAATAAAAGATGCGTGTGGAACGTCATGTCCACCGTAAGTCACACCAATTAGAGGGTGACATGTGGCCCATGTCTTAGTAATGGTTACGCTTCAGCTCAGGACCAAGATGTGAATGAGGGGAAATACAAGAGACAGTCCGATAGCTACTGAGGTCAACTCCCTTCCAGGACCGGGTCGAAGGGAGGCTGGCCGATGGTTCAGTCTGGGTTGTGCATAGCGAGCCCTTAATCGTCAGCAAGTAATTGCCAGAGGATCATTTCTCCAGGACATGATGAGGCCATTGTCAAAGAAGATCAATCTGTCAGTCATGGACGAAGGTCCGTCAGATTCAGAACATTGCTTCGACATCGTTACATTTTTGGTCATTTGTCTTTCATTCTTTTAGAGACAATTTGGCACATCGGCAGGAGCTGAACGCAGCTACTTGATTGGTTAATAACGTCATTCACGATGAGAATGTGAGCCCACGCGGGTACTCGGGTTGTACAACATGACCCTAGCACGTTTAGCATCATTATGGCCGAGCTAACATTGCCTCTAGGAATTTAGGCTGTTCGTGACGTCAGTCGTAGCTCGTGACCGGGATGCGTGAGTCTTGGCACACAAGTCATGAGACTATATAATGGGAGAAGTGCACGAAGGAGTGGTACAACAACACTTCTAAGTATTGAATCTCTGCTCAATTCACTTTCTCCTTGAAATCTTTTCTGACTTTGCCGATAGCACTAACCGGTTGCTTCTTTTGCAGCCTAGGCGAAGAGAGAAATCCATGGTCATTTCCACCAGAGACTAAGGAGGCTAGAGGAGGCAAGAGGCGACACCACCACAAAATCAATTTTAAAAATTTAAATAAGAACTCTGAAGTAATAATTCTCAAATAAAAATGAAAATCATTGTTACTTGCTAGGGTTTTATTTGCACCATAAGATAGAAGATTAGCTGCCCATGATTGTAGAGAAATCCAAGGTATTCAATAAATTCTTCATGGCTTGACCTCTTGAAATCTTCTCTTTCCCTTTTGTGCCTCCTCAGTGCTTGATCAATCCTAGTTATGTTTTAGGATTTACTTTTTAGAGTCTTAACTAATTATGACTAGAAGCAGTTATAATTATGTTATGTGCCAGCATGCTCCCGAGCACAATTTACATGTGCTGAAGTGCATTCGAGCTATGTGCTCTGGTGAATTAATTGCACTCTAAACGCAAGCACATTTGCTTAGAATGCTTAGATCATTTCCTTGTGCATATGGCTCTTTGGGTCATCGCTTTGGTCACTCCGGCTTCTAAGGTTTCACATCAATTTTAAACTTACAACAATCGGCTCTTGGAACGCACAATTTACATGTGCTCAAGTGCATTCGAGCTATGTGCTCTGGTGAATTAATTGCACTCTAAACGCAAGAACATTTGCTCAGAATGCTTAGATCATTTCCTTGTGCATATGGCTCTTTGGATCATCGCTTTGGTCACTCCGGCTTCTAAGGTTCAATATCAAACTTACAACAATTGGCTCTTGGAATGCATTATAATGTAAACAACTAGCGCATCACAATTAACACTGGAAACATACATAAAATGCAATGCATGTTGCTTAAATGTTCAAAATTTTGGTGCTTAACCATATGAATCTTTGTTTTGCTAGGCAAGAAGGGTAGGAGAGGGCAATATCATGTTGCAATTCTAGGCTGTGTCGCTTAGAGCTAGAGAGGATGGGCCTATATGGGCCTAAAAGAGTGATTTCTAGGTGTTCTCTTAAGATGGGTTGAGGCATATCCTGACATTAGCCCCACCAAGGGGATAGTGGTCACAGGAAAAGTGGTTGAGCTTCTGCACCCCTGCCCCTCGCGGATGTAAGTGAGATTCATATGAGATTCGTATCCATAGCCTTCTTACCAACCAAACGACATAGGATTCTGTTCTCGCCACTTGGCCAAAGGTTTTGAGGGAACATATTTGATGCTTCCTAAGCTGAGCCATATCACCTCACTCTATTTTATTATAGGTTTTTGTTTGATTCATACTGGATTCTTTCTTCGCAACTTTTTAAAGAACGTGTTTTGGATATCAATGGAAAAAAGACTCCTTGCAATTAGTTTTATCCATGCCTTGACCTAGTAGGTGGCTGAAATGTTGAATTTCAAGCTCATGGGACGTTGATGCTAAAAGAATACATTTTTTGACTTAGTAATGATTTTTGATTCGATATCACTCTAAACCTGTTGAGGAAAAATGGAAAGCACAATTGGCGGCGAGGCTTGCTTCTGTCCTGGAACTATTGGTAATGCTTTTTGCATTTCTGCCAACAGGAGGAATGCATCCAGGGATTGAAGACTTGATCTTTGCTTGTTTCTCCAAACTCCAACAGCCTTGGTTGAATGAAGTAAACTGGCTTGTGGAGTGCAACAAATTGCACAATATTGTTAGAAAGATGGCATCTGCAGATATGGTTATTATCTTTGGCGGAAACCAAGATTTTCAGAGGGCTGCATAGATCCCCTAACTTGCATATGGACTATATTGTACAAGGTGCCAGTACAACAGTTTGTTTTCAGGCCTGTGAAAGTATTTAGGCTCAAATTTTTTGCTCTTTAAAACCCCATTCCATTTTTTGACAGCAATAGTCCAATGGGGTACACTTTAGGATGTGCTTATTTTTATTTTATTTCTATATGTACATGAGACTGTACATTTGTTATTTTTTCATAATCCATCTCAAATCACCTAAAAACAAAGGGGCAACCCGGAGGTGATCTTACTCAAGTATATCTGGTGCTTTTGGTTATAGATGCCCTAGATAGATTTGTGCCCTATAAAAAATAGTAAGGGATGTGTTGATATTGTTGCTGGCATAAGTGGTTATAAGTGAGCTTTGAACATGCTATATGGAACATTGTTTTGCTAAAATATGAAATGTGCAGGTGTGCCATCTCCAAAACAACGTTATGATATACTGCATGCCTATCTAAGTGAGATGGAGCACTCTCTTTCACAGGTGCAAGTTCAATACCTTTCTACAGCTGCACATGGTTTTGTGGGGGCAGATCTAGCTGCTCTCTGCAATGAAGCAGCCTTGATCTGTCTTAAACGTCATATTGATTTCAAGAAATCTTATGACGATTCAAACTCCAACAGAACATCAATTGTGTGTGATGGGGGCTGTCATGCTACAACAAAAGTCTCTCGCTGTTCAAAAGATACTCTAGATTCTGCATCTTCATCTATCGCATGCTTGCCTCTTTTGCCAAACATACATAATCCTGTTGGCATTAGGGTAAATGGGCCTTGTGCAGAAGAAGAACTTGGTTTGAAAGTGACATTCGAAGACTTTGAAAAGGCTAAAATGAAAGTTAGACCGAGTGCCATGCGTGAGGTATGTTTGACAAGCCCTATTATTGACACACCCAGACTATTGGGGCAATACTTTGTCTATAATATGTAGATCGAGATGACGGCAAAAGAAAAAAAATTGAAAAAGGAGTCGAGTTTATTGTACGTGGACCTGGTGGTGATTCCTCAAGTCATTTGCGTGAAAGTTAGGTTTTAGAAAAGGATTCTGCATGTCAAAGTGATTTTTATATTTAATTTGGTTTCAGACCTTCTGAAGGTACAATTTTGTACGTTAATATGGACGATCTTTGCCTTCAGTTCATGTGTATATTCTCATAAGGTGACTGACCCTCCAAAACCTCCAAAACTATTTCATATTCATAAGTAGAAACTTGGGCCACATGAAGGGATTATGGTTTTGGACGCATCTCGATTGTTGGACAATCGAGTAGGTAAGCACCTTTGTAATTGCATCATCTCTACCAAGTTTTGTTTCTGCTACTAATCAAAGCATGCCAATGTCACATTGTGTGGACCTCTTTACCAATGTCAGGATGCTAGAACATCAGTTTTTGTTGACTAATTAATTGAAATGATTGTATTGATTGGAGCACTACCGTAAAGGTTTTTTTTTCAGTCTACCGTTTGCAGCCTTTAGTGAATCTAATACAATCAATACATAACCAACTAATTGCCAATTTACAGGGTTCTAAAATCTTACTTATGTTCTATAGTAGGTCATATTCATCACTCTTGGCCTCTTTTTACTACTAGGTAATACTTGAGGTTCCCAAGATTAACTGGGAAGATGTTGGTGGCCAGAAGGAGGTTAAGGCACAGCTAATGGAAGCTGTAGAATGGCCTCAAAAGCACCATGATGCTTTCAAGCGCATTGGGACCCGACCGCCGACTGGTGTTTTGCTGTTTGGTCCTCCTGGATGCAGCAAAACCCTCTTGGCACGTGCAGTGGCTTCTGAAGCTGGGCTGAATTTCCTTGCAGTAAAGGGCCCAGAGCTTTTCAACAAATGGGTTGGTGAGTCTGAAAAGGCTGTGAGGTCTCTTTTTTCAAAGGCAAGGGAAAATGCTCCCTCCATCATATTTTTTGACGAAGTAGATGGTCTTGCTGTCATTCGTGGAAAGGAAAGCGACGGGGTTTCAGTTGCCGACAGGGTTATGAGTCAACTTCTTGTTGAATTGGACGGTAAGTAGTCAATTCCGAATTGAAGTGTGATTTTCCCTTTCATCGCTTGAAAAATGAAAAAAATGAAAAAGTGTTCCTTGTGATTTGGTCGTAGTGTAACGTAGTTTGACCCAAATTTTTATAAGCTCTCGTGTTAGTTTTTATTAATAAATTTTGATTGAGAATAATTTTTCTAAAATAAAAAATCCCAGAGAACCTTATTCCTTGGAATTGTTTCAAAAGTCTCTGATCTTTGTTGTAGTGGAGCAACATGAACTTATATTCTCTGTAGTTCTCAGAAATGGTGGGGGGAGAAGGAAAGCACAAACTGACAAAAGGGACAAGTGATCTTCTCCACGTGTTCTTCCCCATACAAATTTTTACTGGAAATGTTCAGAGGTCATTGAAATGTTCTGAGGTCAGGGATATGGAAAAGGCTCAAAAACAAGAATTTCTTCCTCCTCCCTCATGAATTCTCACACCTCCCGATGGATCTTTCATAGTGATTGAAGCAATTCAAAATTGTTTTGTTAGCATGTTCTGTGAAACACAAAATTAAGTTTATTTAGTTTCGGAAATAAACACTTTTTATGTTTAAAAAACAGGTTTGCAACAAAGAGCCAACGTTACTGTTATTGCTGCTACAAATCGGCCGGATAAAATTGACTCTGCTCTTCTAAGACCAGGTGCCACAATCTTCTTTGGTTAAAAACCAGTAGTACCCCCTTAAATGACTTCGTATATTTTCTTTCAGAAAGTTGGCAAGCCTCCTAATAATTGATTGAAAATTTGGTAGGGCGCTTTGATAGGGTACTCTACGTGGGACCTCCAAGTGAAATTGATCGGGAAGAGATTTTCCGCATCCATTTGCGCAGAATGCCATGCGCTCCTGATGTTTGCATTAAGGAACTCGCAAATCTCACTGAAGGCTGTACTGGGGCGGATATATCTTTGATTTGTCCTGTAGCAGCACTTGCAGCTATGGAAGTCTCTGGAGTTTTCATTGTGATTTAATGCTACTTGAATTTTCCTCTGGTATATTATGTTCTTTTGATAATTAACTCTTGTGTGTGTATGATACCAGGAGAACCTTGATGCCTCAAATATTAGAATGGAACACATGAAAATAGCCATTAAGCAAGTACAGCCATCTGAAATCCAGCTTTATGATGAATTATCAGTTAAGTTCCAAAGGCTTGTCCACTCTACTGCTAAAACAGTTGATTTAACTGATCGACCTTGTTCAAGAAAATCAAATTGGAAGCATTTTTGGTAAGCATTTCTCACTTTCTGGATATATTTTTTTTGGGTTTAGCTTTGGTTAGCTGACTTCACACTGGCTGGAATCACTTCTATGTTGACCTGCAGCACACTACTCAATTTGGGAACGACCCTCCCTCAACCAAGAAAAATAAAAAATACATATACATATATTTATATTATTCTGTGGATGTTGAAGATTGAATATAGTCCACCATTACTCAGATGGCTCGGAGCTGATTGAATTTAAGTATGGAAAGAATTTTAGATATCAATTCCACGTTTTTTCTAACCTTTTGGAGCTGGGATGGAAACACTTAGATTGATACGGACACAGCTGTACATATTTTTGTTGTCCTTCCATTGTCTAGTTTTTTTTCCAAGGATATGTCCTCTTCTACTAATACAGTCTATCTGTGAGGCAGGCAATGGTGCAGGTGATTGTGTCATTATGTGGGTTCCGAGAAGCTCACACTGGCAACCTGGTGCGGACACCATTGGCACAGGCCAATATGGACATGTATATCGGCGTCGAACTAAAAAGGCCCAATCATTGGCATTATGGATTGGCTAGTAGCAATTTTTATTATGTTTGTTTTATTTATTTGACCCGTTTGTTTTGGGTTTCTATTTTAGTCTATGTTATTTACTTGGGCCTTATTGTTTTGGGCCCATGACTTTTTAGGATTAGACTCTTATTTATACCCTAAGTTGGGAGTATTATGATGATGGAATGATTAAAGAATTGAGTTGATTTCTCCTTTTTCTCTCTTGGCTTTTTCTTCTCTTCTAATCTCTTCTTCTAATTATTTTTGCTAAATCGATTGATCCTGCATCAACTTTGGTATCAGAGCAAAACGTCGATTCAAAACATTGATTTCCCAATCGAAGAACGATTGACAGACTCTTGGCTGTGTGTTGTCGTCCGAAGTTTTCAGCAGCCCTAAAGGAACACTCGAAGAAACTCTTCTGGATTCACCAATCCCGTAACCACCCAGCCACCTTCTCCTCCCATCGACACTCATCCAGTCACCTTCTCAGAGCCCCAGAGTGATAGATCCCTCCAAAACCCTCGTCTCAGAACCTGTGCGAGATCCCCAGAGCCCCTTCTCAGAACATGTGCAAGAGCCCTTTCAAAGACACCCCTACAGTCGTCACCCACCCAACCAACCAACCTCTCGTGAAAACCCAGATTCATCTCGCGAACACAGAGAAAGTCACCCAACCGTTCAAATTTGGTCTGTTTCGACCCAAGATCCGGCCACCGTTTTGACAACCCAGCACTTCCAGCATCGTCGCCAGCATCCAGCGACCCCCGTCGGCCAAACCCCATTGCCGGCAACCTCCGGACGTGCCTTCATGCGCCTCCTCCACTTGCAGCGCGTCAGATCCACTCGTGCCGTCCCTCGGCGCGTGGGAGCGCGGTACCCACAATCTCCTCTAGCGATTTTCGGAACATGCAGAACGCTCAGAATCATTTTTGGACGTAACTGAACCCTACAGACATTGGTAACATTGTTCCATAATTTCTGGTGATTTTAACGATTCTCTATCGTAGTATTAATTGAATCATTGTGTGCACGGCAACCTGATCCCTCAACTACATATTCTTTTCAAATTAAATCGTTGTCCACAATTATTCTTTCTTATTTTTCTTTACCTATTGACAATCTTGAATCGTGAAAGACTTACTCTCACTACATATACCTTGATCCAGTAATATTTTAGTTATTTCTTCGTTTCTTTTGTGCTTTGATCCCCGTTTAAAAAAAAGTATACAACATTATTGCTTGCACCTTGTTTACATTCATCCTATAGTCTAATCAACATCTAGAGTTAACGTGTCTATTCATTTAAACAGTCGAGGTTTATATTAGCCATATTGCCAAGTCGTTATTGATATTAACAAGTTTAGTCATAGAATCTTGTATGCACCTACGTAGTGGTCGTATATTGACATCATCTAGAACAATGACAGACAATCAATTACAAACCCAATTATCAACTATCATTGAAGCTATTGAACGTCTAAATACTAGGGTGGACACAATTGAAGAACGCACGAGACCTAGGAATCCAGGTAGAGATCTAGTGCAACACCGTAGGAATCCCTCACCTGGGCGAAATGATGAAAAATTAATGAAACATGTCATAATAGAGGTCCTAACTTTTGATGGCCGTAGACCCTTGGGAGTTTACCAAATGGTTAAAAGATATGGACCACTTCTTTGAGTGGTACCAATTCTCTGAGGAGAGAAAATGTCGGTTTGCCAAAATAAAATTGACAGGAAGTGCCCAACTGTATTGGGAAAGTGTCGAGAATCTACTTTCTAGGCGTAATGAACCACCAGTTGTAGACTGAGAAGAGATGAAACTGAGACTTAAGCGCAAGTATTTGCCCTTGTCCTATCATGGTAATTTGTTAGACCAATGGAACAACATTCGTCAAGGTAGTATGGCCGTGAGAGATTATATCACTCAGTTTGACGAACTCGTGATGAGATGCAATGTTCAGGAGGAGGAGGCTGTCACTTTGAGTCGATTTCGTCGTGGTCTTAGTGATGAATTAAGAAGAAAGGTTGTCCTTAGAGGAGTCACCACTTTAGACGAGGCTTACACTCTAGTACAAAACTGCGAACTAGTAACTAGGTCCCAATTTAAAAGGCGCAGTGACATTTGTTCCCCTAACAACCGCCATTTACAGTCAAACACTACTTCTGTTTTGGGACCCCTTCTAATACTCAGGTTGTGAAAGACAATAGAAATAAGGGGAGCTTACCTGAGGGTTCTCGGAATACCTCGCGAGTCCAATGTTTTAAGTGCCAGGGTTTTGGTCACGTAGCTGCCAGTTGTCCCACGCGAGCTCTTTTTATTGAGGAGTACGAGAAAGTGGAGAACGATGAGTTTGTGGAGGAGCAAGTTTACGAACCCAATGTGGATGAATTTGATGTGTGGATGAAGATTGCAAAGGGAATTTGGTGGGATGCCTTAGAACTACTTCCCCAAGTATAGAAGGAGCACATTTTTCTTCTAGCACTCCTCGATTAAGTGTTGTTCGGTGCACTCTCATACAAGCCCGCGAGGCAGAAGACTGGCGTCGCCATGCCATTTTCCACACTTATACCAAAATCAACGATAAGGGTTGTAAAGTCATCGTGGATAGTGGCAGTTGCATCAATGCTGTTTCTTCAACTATAGTTGGTCGGTTAGGATTTCAGACTATTCCTCATCCTAACCCATATAGCGTCTCTTGGGTGGATGCATCATCTATCACTGTAAAGGAGCGTTGTCAAGTCCCCATTC
>NMUG010003999.1:0-14240 GCA_002855965.1 Monotropa hypopitys | reverse complement strand
CCCATGCCGTAGTCCTCCTCCTCCTTCTCGGTAGCTTGCTTCTGCACCTCATCCATCTCCGCCTTCAGACGGAGGTTCTCAGCCCGGAGCTCCTCAAGCCGAGTGTTCTTGGCAGACAGCTCTGCCACATTGATCTCGACTGTCGCCAGGATCTGCTTGTTCTTCTCCTCCAACGCGGCCACGGATCCCAGAGCTTCGGCGAGCTTCTCCTCTGCCTTCTTGTCAGCCAGCTGTCGCGCAGCCTGCAGCTGGCCGAGGCGTTGATCCACGCCGACGCCAGCGTGCATCATCTGCAAAATGACAAGTTATTAACTCAAATACCGAAGGAAGCGAATTCAACGAATTCTAAGAAATTGAGCTTACCATCGCGCCGTAGTACATCATCCTGCGAAAACAGGTGTGGGGACCTTTGGGGAGGTTGTCCATCTCCTTCGGCAATGTGAAGGCCTGAGCCAAGGCCATTGCCACGCCAGGGCGGTCCGCCAGCGTATCCCCCTTCTCGGGAGCAATGCCCTCGTAGGAGAGCTTGGGCTCGAACGAAATTATCTTTCGCTGGGAGGATTGCGCCATCTCCTGCGTTGTGGCATCACGAGCAGGACTCTTCTGAGCAGCAGCTGAAGAACGCTCAGTCGATAGCGTCGTCTCCTCGGTTCGGGGTCTCTTCTCCCGGCGAGCCTTTCCAGCGTCTCCATGATTTCGTCGGCACGACACCTAGTCGGTCCCGTCTCCCTCAGAATTGTTACCACGGGCTCAACGTTTAGGCCCTCCGTCTCTTCGGCCAGGAAATCGCCTTCAAGATTGATCACCTTCTTCGGCGGCATTTCTACCTCTATCTCCTCGATGGACGGCGAAGCAGGTGTATCGGCTGGTTGAGTAGTAGAAGGTTTGGCTGAATGCCCTGCAGATGGCTCGGAGGGTTGCTCGGTCGGCGGCTCGGCTGAGCGTCGAGTAGGACGCGACCGAAGAGTGTGGGTGTAGGTTGGATGATACTCCAACAGGGTCGGGGCCCAGCGCCTAGCTTCCGACAGAGCAGAAAATGCCGTCACTCTATCAGCGTCGACCACGTTCTTGCAATGGCTGAGAACCCCGGCGTCTGCATAAGGAAGAACAGATGGTTAGAAAAATCCAAGAGAAAATAACAAGATTCAGCCGAAGTAATGAAACTCACTCAGTACCCTCTCGAGGAAAGGCATGGTGTACACAAGCGACCCATAGTGGGATGGAACGAAGAAATAGCCGGAGATGATCAGAGCATCCTCGGCATATTTATCTGAGTCCGGCAGGCCGGAAATCAGCCCGGTTTGGCCAGGTCTCTGGGAAAAGTAATACTTTTTGGATTTCTGGTTGAACCCAATAAAGTAAGCGCCGAAGATGTCGTCAAAAGTTAGCCGAGCTGCCGGCGGAAGGGTTTCGTTCAGCCTGGTCACCCCCAGAAGAATCCGAAAGGTGTTTACCGTCACTTGGAACGGTGTAATATCCAGAGAGCCAAAGAACTGGGTAAGAATCGAGTGAAAGGGAAACCGGACTCCCCCCTCGGCGATGGCAACGATAGAAATGAGGACGTGTTGCGGCCCCTGTTCCTTACAGCCGACAGGACCCAGCAGGATATTGACGTCGGCTAGAATCTCATACTCCTCCCTGAAGTGCTGGAGGTCTTCGGGAGTGTCGGCGAGCCGCCTAAACTTGTCGGACCGCTTCTTCGGCGCCATCAGTTGGATCTGAAAAGAACACAAGCAGGAAGGCACCGTTAGTCGGTCCGGCGTCAACCCACGCAGCTAAGCACAGGAAGGCAGGCTCGTCTCGGCCAAAAGCGGCCAGTGTTCATCTTCCTCGCCGCAAGGCCCAGAAACTTGCAGGAAGCTTCCAGGCCACGAAAATGACAGGGAAGATGCACCCAACCTGAGAGTAGTCGCAAAATCGACTAGAAAGCAAAAAACGGGCTCGACAACGCCAGCCAAGAAGCCCAGAAGCTTGCCAGGAGCTTCCAGGCCCTCAACAATGGCGGTGGAACCAGCGACAGTCAGCAGGTCGCAAAAACGACCTCAACAGCGAGCAAGAACACGTGAAAAATGGTGGAAATGAAAGCTTCAAGGTACCTGCGGTGAAGAAGGAGGCTAGAAGCTCGAAGAAAGAGCGCTGGGAGCAAGAGAAACGGTGGCCGGAGGAGCTGCCGAAAATTGCCAAGAGCGAGAAAGCTGAAGGAGTGAGAAGGTTTTAAAAAACCCTAAGTCCTGTATTTATACGAGGAAGGTCTTGGCCCAGACCCGGATCGCCGCCCGCCCCGGTCTAACTTTTGCCCCGCGCCCGCAATGATTGCACCGCCTGGGAACTTACGCCGGTGATGCATGCCTGATAACGCATCAGCGCGCTGTCCCCTCAGCCGCAACACCAGCCAACCGCAGCGTGATACGTAGCGCTGTCCAACCGCCAGATCAAACGCACGAAGACCGATGACGTGACACCTGTCCGCGTGACGTCACGTCAGACGCGTCATCTCTCCAGAGCGTGACACCTCAGCGATTTCAAATTGACGGTTCATTAAATGCTGTCAGGACAAATCTCGAGTCAAATCAGTGGTCCATCGCTCCTCTCTTCGGCACCCAGACAACCTATCGGCACCAAGTCAACCCTGCTTCGGCCAAAATGTCTGGCCTAAGGGGTTGAGGGGCTATTCTTGGGGGCCGAACTCTCTAGAGGCCGGAGCCACGACCTCCTCCAGGAGGACTACAGTTCAGACCAGCCTGCATGCGGCCGAAGAAATCATAGCCAGCGACAGGGCCTCCCTGGGGCTCTCTCTCCGGCCCGGGGACTCAAAGCCCAGAGGAGGTGCCTAGCCGAGGTGACAAGAAGTCAAGGTCGTGCGACCAAGCAAAGTAGGGCCGACGAGAAGGCTCGTCCGAGATCACTTCTCTGCAGAGGTTTCTCGACCAGGACGGCCCGGCCAACAACAAGCAGCGCCGGAGCGTGCCGCTTCGGCCAAACAGGACAAAGTGCTTGTTCACAGTGGATATTCCCTCGGGGACAGTATCCCGGGTTTTGCGCACATGACAGACACACGCTTGACATAGAATCAGCTTTTCCGTGATTCCCGCAGAATGTCAGGCACGCTTAGTCAGCTTTTTTGCAGCCCGATGTTGTCAAGCAGCGGCGCCTGACACTGTCGGGGCCGACCGGTCGGCCACACATTCAGACACTCAGAGGAGACAGGCGTGATGCCCCATGACCTATCACCCCAGTTCACTCGCGCCGAAGCGCGTACCCAGCACTCTCTGATGTCCTATATAAGGAGCTTCGCATTCAATGCATGGTACACACTCTCTCTCTAGCCCAAGCTCTGCTCATTTACTTTCTCTCTCTAGAATCCCTTTGCTGACTTTGCCATCGGAGGGTCCACCGGCGACACCGCCGGTAGCCTAACGTTTGTTCACTGTACAGCCAGGTCCAGCCACTCAGCTCCGCCGCTCACCGCCGGAATCCACTACTGAAAAGGCTTACCCCCCAACAACAATCAATATAGAAAATTGATTAGCATGGTACACAAAGTAAAACAAAATAATGAAGGGGTTGTGACTCTCCCCTAATATAAGTCCTCCGCGTCAAAGTAAAAATGCCAATGCATATGAATGTTATGAAATGTATCTTTCACAGATTTTGGGAAGCTTCCACACACCAACACTACACCAAAGCTAAGGGTGACTCAATCAAACCCACTAGCATAGAGCGAATCAATCAAGCCCTAGTATTCCATCAATGGAAGACATAGTCATTGAGATAACATTGCCAAGCATCTACTGTTTCTCAATACCGCAACCGAAATACAACACATCCCCACGAAATGGCATCTACCGTCTTAGGGCTGCATTGCCAAGCATCTACTACCCCCTAAGCCCGTTGCCGAGAATAATCCTCATGAAATGACATCTACCGTCTTAGGGCTGCATTGCTAAGCATCTACTTCCCCCTAAGCCCGTTGTCGAGGATCCACCAATGTCACCATATGGTGATATAGGAACATGCATGGATGTACAACAACAAATGAATATCACAAATTCATAACTTTATAATGTACCAAATCCATACCATGTATCATGCTTGCACATACCAAAAGTACGAAGGTAGTAACATCATCAACATATTTGAAACAATTGTTAAGCATGTGAACATACACCAACTGAAGCAATAACTAGCAAGAGTATAAAACATGTATTCATCCATCGTGTGATCAAGTAGTTTAGATTACACAAGAATCCCCAAACCCAACAATAATCAAGATATGTGAACATGTATTGCACACCAAGGGATTCAAACAAGCATTCATATTCATCTAACATGTAGCATACAAATCAAGTTTCTATAACTGAAAGAAATCTACACACTCACCAAAATATGTGATCACCACAGTAAAAAGCTACGGGACTGTCTTAGAAGACTCCGGCTGATCTCTTGTTATTCATATTAAAAGTGTATAAGAATTTAACTTGAATTGCTAAGGATTTATTAAGTACTTCAATGTTGTTTGGTGGCATCTTTATACCTATGTAAATTCTTAAATCCCTCTTAAATAAGATTTATAAACAATATAAGACGACCCCACGAGAAAATTAGGGTTTCCTCAACTTTCTGCCAAACCGGTATGAGGCCGGTACAAGGCCGGTATATCGCTCGGCATTCCGGCCGGCATGCCGGTTAGTACAATTTTTTTCGTTTATACTTAACCCAAAACGTACTATCAAAATTAACTAAGGTCGATATGACATCCGGTATGTCGCCCGGTATACCGGCCGATATACTGATGTGCATAACGGCCAGTACGCAGAACAACGGAATTAAGAAACTTCTAATTTACTTCGGTTATTTTCAACAAAACTCCTCTAAACATCGTTTTTAACTCTAAGATCTGGGGAAAATGATCACCTCAATTGTAGTAAACATCCCCCTACATATAATACTTAGATATAATCCTCCAATCTTCACTCTAACACCTCTAAATTCAAGATCTAAAAGTAGATCTAGAAATTGTAAGGTCCAAAATCCGTAAGGATTGTATTTTGATTGAGTTGGCAATTTCATGATTGACACAATATAATTAGTTGAGTTGTAATTTTCTTTTTAGACGCGTCTGTTTAGGATGTGGAAGGAAAAGTCAAGTCGTCATTGTAATATTTTTTAGTTTTTTTATTTTGAGTCCTTGGGCACCAAAATATTAATCGGGGTTGAAGAAGACTGATCGAGACGAAGTCTGGAAGCCAAAACAATATTTTCTGTGTTCAGAAAAATCGTTGAAGCATTAAACTCTCTGGAGTCGAGCGGACCTCAGTCGCTCAAACGTCCCATTAAAAATTCGCTCAAGCGACACTTACCTTCACTCAAGCGAAGTTCGCTCAAGCGACATATATTTCGCTGAAACGTATTTAAAATTTCGCTTAAACGAAGCTGTTACCCGTTGCCCGAATTGTTGAGGTAAGTTTCCTTATCTTTTTGTTTCCTTTTCATTTCTATCTGAATCATTACATATGGCAATATATTCTTACTCACGCATGCATCTGCAAAATAATCGGGGGATTTGGATCATTCTCAAAGTTTCCTTTCTTCTCGTTTCCTAATGTGTTTTCCTAAATTTTTTGGTTTTTCAAAACAAAATCTGTTTCCGAAAGTTTTGGGTTTTAAAATCAATTCTATTTCCAAAATCATTATATATATAATATATATATCAATCAAAAGGGAGAAGCAGTAGAGGGCGTAGACGATAAAAAAGAGAGAGAGAGAAGAGGTGATGGGTTTTCGGATGGTTCACACAAGAAAGAGATGATGAATCAATGAAGAACAGAGTAGGGGGAGAACGAATTGGTGAGAAATTTGGGCTTGTGATGGATCGAAGACATAGAGGTCCGAGAGGGATGATAGACGAGTTCGATGTAGTAGGGTAAATCCTTAGCTTTTGAGTTTTTGTTCGATTTTAGATTTCTGGATCTCAAAATTCGTTTAAATCTGTTGATTGATTGGCAATTCCATTAGCTTTCCAAATCAATCTCATTTTCCAGAAAAATCAAAACTGTTTTCCGAAAGCTGGGTTTTCAAATCTAATCCGTTTTCAAAATCGTATACATATATTCAGAGATAGAGTCGAGCGAAACAAGGGGGACTGAGTAGAACAATGAAGTTGGTATTTTAATTTTTGGGTTTCTTCTCAATAAGTTTTTGGTTTGGTCTTCAACGATCAAGTTGTTGCAAAGTAAATTGGTTTTCCGAATTGTGAATCGATTGCAGCTAGTGTTTCTAAGTCTTTGATTTTGTTTAAAAGCAATTCTGTTCTGAAAGGGTGTGTGGAGATAGATGGGTTGCGTACTCAGTTTCTAAGTACATATAAGAAGGCGTTACAATTTTCTGGGTTTAGTTTTTAAGGCTTTCAAATTCGTTTAGCTTTTGTTCTGTTTTTGATTTGGTACTCAGGTTCTATTTTTCTAATTCACACAGTTGGGTGACAAGAAGTCAGTAGAGTAAAACAGAGGGGTAGAGACAGGGGCGGATCCAGCATCCTACAGTGCGCAAAAATGTTGCACACTAGCAGCGCTCCAAAATAACGTCGTTTTGGGGCAAAAATCTTTTACTTAAAAGATAAGGGGAAAAAACTTAAACATGTCCTGGGAATCGAACCTAGCAATATGTTAAGTCATTGAAAATTAAAAAATATATACTTGCTGTGTACTGAGAGTAATAATGGTAGATTAGTAAAATTATATACGCAGTTGGAATGGAAAAATGAACTGAGGTCTGGTCCAGAGGGGACATTCCAATATGAGATTTGGTCCTCTAATTAGACCTGGGCTTTGACTTTCTAAGAGTCTGCAATCTGATTAAGAGCTTGTTTTTCTGGAAACTTACCTACAATGTAGCCTATTAGACAGTTAGGGATTTCTTCAAATACCTGGGCTGCATCTTGGGGGTCCAGAATATGAACACCACCATCAGTAAGTCCCAAAGAAAATTGGATAGGATCAGATAGATGGGCAGCAACAACTAGTGGATATACCCCCGAGCTGTGAAAGCATATAACAACCAATTAGGGTTGAAATGATTGTATCAAAATTTAACGGGCCATTGCTCAGTAACAAGGACTCATACCTAGATTCGGTATGAAATCGCAAAACACGAAATCGATGTTAGATTCGGTATAAAATCGCAAAACACGAAATCAACTGGAAAAGTGGAATCACAAAACTATATCCAAGGATACAGATTCCAGTACAATAATAGTAGTAGATTCGATGTTGGATTAGAAAGCCAAAGAGCAGAAAAAATCAAATTGTAGAACACAAAATAAAACCTCAAAATTGCAAAACTCATCTCTTTCTTCACCCATCACAGAGAGAAGACAATGTCGAATATAGATCCCTGGGACTGTGCAAGGAGAGAACAACGAGGAGAGAGCAGGTCACTAGGGGAGGGGAGGGAGGGACGAGCGATAGGGAGGGATGGTCGTTGGCGGCAGAGAGGGTGGGGGACGATCGTCGGCGACTACGAGGTCGGACGGACAAAGGGGAGTCACATAGGCAGGTCACAATTTGGGAAAAGGAGAGAAGGGTTACATTACGTGCGGGATTTGGGCTTCAATTGATGGGTTACGGGATTTGGGGGAGGGGGATCGATAGTATTGGAAAAAATTCTAGGGGGGGCACGTGCCCACCCTGGTCCATCATTAAATCCGCCTCTAGGTAGAGAGGGTCGAACTGGAATTGGGGAATGAGTGAGGTGTTGGACTTTCAATTTCGGTTTTCTTAGATAATTTCTGGGTTTGCATTGAACACACATTAGAGTACTTTGCTGCTAGATTTCGTTCTGGGATTGTGGATTCACACAATAGCAAGAGTTTAGATTTTCTATGGTTTTGAATTTGGTTTTTCAATTTCTAAGAATGGTTTTTGTGTTTATGCAGTAATTAAATGTGTTGAATGGGTTTCAATTGTTCAAAGTTTTGTTTCGAATTTTTCAAGGCAGCAAACATCTAAGATTGTTTTTGAAAACTGAGTTTTGTGAGTTTTCAACTTTGCACAGATTAGTTTTTCATCAAGTTTACAAGATAGTCTTCAGGTTTTGCAAAACACAATTCATTTCAATAGCAACATTTGAATTTGCAATTGACTTTGAGTTTACTTAATTCCTTAAGTTTACAATAGTATAATGAATTTGAGGTTTCTGGGTTTTTTAGTTAACTGTTGGGTTTTGTGAACATTCAAGTTTTCTGGTTTAGCATTCAATTCACACAGAGGAAATATTTTCAATTACAAATGGTTCATGAGTTTAAGATTAATTGATTCTGGATTTTTCGATTAAGAATATTTTTGGCTCATACCTTTGAAAATAAATATTGTGGGATTGACGAAGCATACTGTAATGCCCATCCCGCAAGAACCAATTTAATGATCCAACAGACTCGGCAACGTTACTAAAAATAGAAAAGACAGAACATAAAATAGAATAGACAGAACAGATATTCTAAATGAAAATGCATTACTGAATTAAATAAAATTGCGGAAAATAAACGTACTGACGAACAAATAATAAAAACTCAGCAAACATGCTGACCAAGTCTCAACAAACCAGAAATAACCATCTGGAGAACAAAATAGACTCTGCTACAATTGAGGTGCAACTGAAAATAAACAGACAGAATAACTAAATAACAGACTGCGCAGCTACACAACTCCTCCAGCTAATCTCCAAAGTAGTGGACCAGACTGCTCAGCTAAATAGAATTTGCACTTCGATCAATGCCTATACATATACAAAGTGCATGAATGTGTTAGCTACAAAAAGTACTGCTTCAATTAAAAATAACTGAAGTAACAGATGCAGATATTAAAAGCTATAAAACACAGAACAAGTTATAATAAGCAGGCTGAATATAACAAAACAGAAGATCTATCAACAGAACATACCAGATAACAGCAGAAAAAAAAACAATCTAAGTGCAGAGGGTAACGTGTGAACCCTAGAGTACGTTTCTACAGACTTTTAACATATGTGTATATGTTTCACTTGTTATGTTAGTATATCAGACTTAGCGCCCAGAACAGACGGGCAAGGGATCCACTTGCAAACGACATTGATATGTCCAAAAAAACATTCCACCAGCCATTAAGGCGTAAAGGAACCTCAGAAACATTCCACCAGCCATTACGGCGTAAAGGAACCGAAGAAACATTCCACCAGCCATTACGGCGTAAAGGAACCAAATATTTTACAGAACCATATATGTTTTGTGATTTACAAATCACCAGACAACAATTTATATCAGAACGTCAGAAATTAGAATTTTCCAAGGAACTAATCATGCCTCTAGAACATACAGAACTATCGTGTACAATTCTAGCAAGATTCTAGGTTTTAAGTATAGAAAAATAACTAGAACAAATATAAGAAACTACTAAAAATCCACAGAACTTAGAGCAACTAGCACACTCACTGATAACTTTTAGACGGGTTTCTTTGACGAGGATGGATTTGATCACCTCGAATTCTCTCCTGAAAACAAAGTCACAAATTAGTAACATAATCGGAATATTTTACACGGTATGAAGATAACATCTAATTATGCAAGGTATTAACCATAAAAATTACAGAAACTATATATTTTCAGATCCATACGCATTCCAACCTACGAATACGAAACAACCATTTGATTTTTCACATTTTTGCCTTGACCGGTATGCAACCAGTATGGATCTGGTGCACCGGCCGGCATGCCGGTTGCCCAGAAACAGAACAAATTCGACAAATTTAGGCATATTTTCCAACAATGATTATACTATCGTAACAATGTTATTTCCAGAATCTTTATCATGAAATATGTTCTACAAGTTATGATCTACAAGTCGCATAAGAAAATAGATCGCAAATACTTGATTTGGGGTAGAAATAACCAACCGGTATGCAGCTGGTAGGAAGCCGGCATACCGCCCGGTATACCGGTTCGCACAGCAGAGGACAGAAACTTAAAACTGCTAAACAATTTCGAGATTTTCTTAATTAAAGTCACTAAAACTTCGATTTCAATGCCTCTAAACATAAAAAATCAAAACTATAGGATGTAGTATACATCTATCTTCAAAACATACTTCAAGTTTGGACTTTAAAAATAAATCTAACCCACTCAAAATCATGAGTTTTCAACAAAATCCTACTAATCCAGTGACTAAACATAATTAGTATCAAATCTTAGATCTAGACCAAATTAACCACGAAATTAAGAAAACAAAAGCATAGATATTACCTTGAAGGTGTTAGGAACACTTCTTATGAAGGATTTTCCTTCAAAAATCCTTGACCTAAGGCTTGGTTTCTTGCAAATCCCCCAAGTACTCTCTCTAATCTCTCACCAAAGCCACCACAAGAGTTTGTACCAACCCTAATGAGACTAAAGCCTTTATTTATAATCCCTAATCAGGTTTTAGGTCTTTTTACCATATTACCATCTATATAAAATACTTTTCACCCTTGCAAGCCATCCACTTATTCAAAATCACAATTTCACAAATCATTTATGTTTTCAAATGATTAAAACTCTTATATAATTCCGAAAAATCCCAAAAAAATACTAACTTTACCGATTAATTTTTTCTACTCTCATAAAATATTTTCAGACATATTTTTAATAAATAAAAATATAATTTTATCCGGGACGCGTGTTACAACTCTCCCCTACTTAAAAAGATTTCGTACTCGAAATCGAGGTCACTCGCATAATAGCGCACACACCCTCGCATTTTTATTTCGTAAGTTATTTTAAAAATCTAATCACA
This sequence comes from Monotropa hypopitys, assembly GCA_002855965.1. Lineage (NCBI taxonomy): Eukaryota > Viridiplantae > Streptophyta > Magnoliopsida > Ericales > Ericaceae > Monotropa > Monotropa hypopitys. The sequence continues at coordinate 3,441 of NMUG010003999.1, read as the reverse complement.
GTATTGTAAATAACGAAATGAAACAGTACAGATACCTGATAATATCTCTGATGGCGTTGTTATTGTGCGATATCTTCTTGAAAATGGTTGATTGATCTCTCCTTGTCGTACCTCTTCCACTGATTTCTCTTGCTTTATACTCCCTTGTTGGTCCCCCATTCGCACTTTCACTTCCAACTTTCTCTTTTACCTATACCTTAGTTTTTGTAGCTTTTGGATCTCACTTCTCCTAATACTTTCTTGATACTCAGGTAAATTCTTCACATTTTCCTCTATCCTCCTAGCTATTTCCACAAGTTCAGCATACTTTAATCCCCGATATAATTCTATTCTAGTTGCTATAAAAGGATTCAATCCCGTCCAGAAGTGTTCATACCTTTTATACTCAGAATTCACCAATTCCCCCTCATAACGAGATAAACCCTCAAATCTTTTTTTATACTCCATTACAGTTGAACTACCTTGCCGGATTCTAGCAAATGCCACTTTGAACTTCTTGTCTAACCCCCTTAACCCCTTTCTTGCAACACTAGAACCATCAGGCCCTCTAGTTGCCACTGCAAATAGCCTTTTAAATTGTTTCATCGATCCAATATCAAAATTTCTAAGCCTTTTATTTCCTCCAACTACCGCCTGTTGTTCCACATAAGAAACCATTTCCGCATTGATCTTGTTCATTTCTTCCATTGCTAATAATCCTGCTAATACAACACAAATAACCATCACAGACAATGTTAAATAAACCATTAGCGTTAGTCCATGAATGCATGCGACACACTACCACCCTACGGTCCACTACGACTCTACAGAATCCTAAGAGTAACCATGCCTAATCGGTGATTCGCCCAAACTTATGACGAGAAGATACATTAGCTAGACGATCTTCTAATCAAACCTAAGGATAATCATTGATCGTACACAATTCTCAACTCTATCCATCCATACTCCGAGAAGCACTAAACCTATGCTCTGATACCAAGCTGTAACGCCCCATCCCGCGAGAACCAATTTAATGATCTAGCGGACCCAGCAACGTTACTAAAAATAGAAAAGACAGAACAGAAAATAGAACAGACAGAACATATATTCTAAATGAAAATGCATTAATGAATTAAATAAAACTGCAGAAAATAAACGTACTGACGAACAGATAATAAAAACTCAGCAAACATGCTGACCAAGTCTCAACAAAATAGAAATAACCATCTGAAGAACAAAACAAACTCTGCTACAACTGAGGTGCAACTGAAAATAAACAGACAGAATAACTAAATAATAGACTGTGCAGCTACAGAACTCATCCAGCTAATCTCCAAAGTAGTGGACCAGACTGCTCAGCTAATCAGAATCTGCACTTCGACCAATGCTGATACATATACAAAGTGCAGGAATGTGTTAGCTACAAAAAGTACTACTTCAAATAAAAATAACTGAAGTAACAGATGCAGATATTAAAAGCTGTAAAAAAACATAACAAGTTATACTAAGCAGGATGAATATAACAAAATAGAAGATCTATCAACAGAACATACCAGAGAACAGCAGAAAAAAACAATCTAAGTGCAGAGGGTAACGTGTGAACCCTAGCGTACGTTTCTACAGACTTTTAACATATGTGTATATGTTTCACTTATTATGTTAGTATATCATACGTAGCGCGCAGAACAGACGGGCAAGGGATCCACTTGCAAACGACATTGATATGTCCAAAAAAACAGTCCACCAGCCATTAAGGCATAAAGGAACCGCAGAAACATTCCACCAGCCATTACGGCGTAAAGGAACCGAAGAAACATTCCACCAGCCATTACGGCGTAAAGGAACCGAATATTTTACAGAACCATATATGTTTTGTGATTTACAAATCACCAGACAACAATTTATATCAGAACGTCAGAAATCAGAATTTTCCAGGGAACTAATCATGCCTCTAGAACATACAGAAGTGTCGTGTACAATTCTAGAAAGATTCTAGGTTTTAAGTACAGAAAAACAACTAGAACAAATATAAGAAACTAGTAAAAATTCACTGAACTTAGAGTAACTAGCACACTCATTGATAACTTTTAGACGGGTTTCTTTGACGAGGATGGATTTGACCACCTCGAATTCTCTTTTGAAAACAAAGTCACAAATTAGTAACGTAATCGGAATATTTCACACGAAGATAACATCTAATTATGCAAGGTACTGACCATAAAAATTACAGAAGCTATATATTTTCAGATCCATACGCATTCCAACCCACGAATACGAAACAACCATTTGATTTTTCACATTTTTGCCTTGACCAGCATGCAACCGGTATGGATCCGGTGCACCGGTCGGCATGCTGGTTGCCCAGAAAAAGAACAAATTCGACAAATTTAGGCATATTTTCCAACAACGATTATACTATCGTAACAATGTTATTTCCAGAATCTTTATACATGAAATATGTTCTACAAGTTATGATCTACAAGTCCCATAGGAAAACAGATCGCAAATACTTGATTTGGGGCAGAAATAACCAACCGGTATGCAGCTGGTAGGAAGCCGGCATACCGCCCGGTATACCGGTTCGCACAGCAGAGGGCAGAAACTTAAAACTGCTAAACAACTTCGAGATTTTCTTAATTAAACTCACTAAAACTTCGATTTCAATGCCTCTAAACATAAAAAATTAAAACTATAGGATGTAGTATACATCCATATTCAAAACATACTTCAAGTTTGGACTTTAAAAACAAATCTAACCCACTCAAAATCACGAGTTTTCAACAAAATCCTACTAATCCAGTGACTAAACATAATTAGTACCAAATCTTAGATCTAGACCAAATTAACCACGAATTTAAGAAAACAAAAGCATAGAGATTACCTTGAAGGTGTTAGGAACACTTCTTATGAAGGATTTTCCTTCAAAAATCCTTGACCTAAGGCTTGGTTTCTTGCAAATCCCCCAAGTACTCTCTCTAATCTCTCACCAAAGCCACCACAAGAGTTTGTACCAACCCTAATGAGACTAAAGCCTTTATTTATAATCCATAATCAGGTTTTAGGTCTTTTTACCATATTACCCTCTATATAAAATACTTTTCACCCTTGCAAGCCATCCACTTATTCAAAATCACAATTTCACAAATCATTTATGTTTTCAAATGATTAAAACTCTTATATAATTCCGAAAAATCCCAAAAAAATACTAACTTTACCGATTAATTTTTTTCTACTCTCATAAAATTTTTCCAGACATATTTTTAATAAAGGTTAACCTCGAGCGAGTCTAGGTTGTAAGTATGAGTCTTTGTAACTGAACAAAGGTTAATTAGTGTTTGCTTTTCCTTCCGTAGTTTTTACCCTTATTGAGGTTTTTCACGTATATCTTGTTTTGTGTCACTGTTTGTTTCTTGTTCTCGTCTTATCTATCACATGCATGTGCAAAACAATTAATTAAGTACT
>NMUG010003998.1:0-14241 GCA_002855965.1 Monotropa hypopitys | reverse complement strand
AAACTTTTAAAATATTTTATATAATTAATAAATTATGAAGAAAAATTCAAACATAAAAAATGTGTCTTATATGTTTAAAAAAATTTAAAAGTAATAGTTTTTTAGAGAGAGAGAGAGAGAGATGGACAAAAATTACAAATTGTTTTTACCAAAAATGATAAAAATCCAATTCAAGTTAATATAATTTAATTCTTTTATTAAATTGAATTATAGAAACTCGGAGTTTTGGATCTACCAATTACACATATCCACTTGGTCTTAATTTTTCTAAGGTCGTATAAAATATTATTTTAAAATGATCTAACAGTTCTGATCGTTGCAATTTTCTCTAAAAATTGGAGGTCTATTATTGCGAGTATGTGCTACGACTACCGACTCGCAATAAAGGACCTCTACTTTTTATACCAAATTTTAACGATCAGAACCGTTAGATGCGTTTAAAATGTGCTTTTACAATTCTGTGCAAATATTTGTCAAATAATAATACCCATAAGGGCATGATCGGAGTAGGTTTTCGTAAAACTACTATACGAAAACAAAACGTTCGAGATAGATTATTTTTTATGTCTCTATCACTGCTCTTATCTATGTTCTTAATTTAATTATGTCCTCAATTATCTACTAATTTATCTTTTTGTTATTACATCTAACCAGATTGTGGTGAATGTCAATAATTGTTGTGTAAATATTGAAATGACAACCTTTCGAAAAATCATGGTTCGAAATTTCTGCATGATGACGTTGATTTATGATCTCTTCTTCGCTGCTCCTCAGATGCTGCAGGGACGCCCCTTGGCACCGATGTGATGCCTGCCAAAGAACCTCCGATGTCTCAGTTAGTTGAGTTTTTAAAGAGATTAATAGAGAACTGTGGAATTGTATGGTATTAAAAGATTCTCGTACCTCAAATTGTGGTCATTCTCGTCATTATATACTATTCTCTTATTTTAGGAAGGTCTCCGAGATTATCTGCAACGTTTCCTTATTCATTGCCCCCGCTCCCGTGATTGTATACTAGCCTTACCGTCAACAGGTCTGTGTCTGGCTTTCTATACCTTTGACCTGTTATGAAATGACTGACAAATTTCTGACTCAACTCCTTAAAATTGTTGATGGATCCGGGGCCCAACTTGTTGATCCACATCCTGGCACTCCCCTTAAGAGTGACTGGAAAGGCTCTGCACATGACTTCATCCGGGACGGCTTGCAGACTCATTAAGTTTGTATAGGTCTCCAAATGATCCAGTGGGTCCGTGGTACCACTGAATGAATTGATGACTGGCATTTTGAACTTGGCCGGTAACGGCAGGTCCCATACTCGTTGTGAAAATAGTGAGTCAGTGGTCTGCAACAATTCCTCCACTGTGACCGGAGTTTTAGCTTGTACCCATCTCTGGATTCTGTCGATTTGTGCATGCATGCCAGCTAGAAAATCCTCCTCTGGCCTCTCTAAGGGTGGCTTAGCCCCTCTCACTGTTCCACTTGCCTGTGGATCTTGATGCTGGGACTAGTCATCTGTTCTCCTGTCTTCATTTTCGTCCACTCTTTCATTGTTTCCCTCCAGACCCTGCGGAAGGACTCCTTGGACTTCTACGGGTGGATCTGGGTTCACCATGTTCGGCTGAGTCTTTAGCGTCTGATTCTCTCTACGAACATCTTCCAAACTTTGCGTCAACAATTCCACTTGGCGCTGCATGGCCAAGAACATCTCTGGGGTGATGGCTGGGGGGTCTCTATGGTTGCTTCCTGCCATCGATCGGGTATTTACTGTGGTTGGGTAAATTCAGATTATCCACGTGGCATATGGATTTGGATCTCCTGTGTTGTAACTTGATTGGATAAATAAGATTAATTATGAGATGTGGTATGGCACTGCGGACTTATATTGGAGCGCGGCATGAGTGCAGCGCGGTAAGATTGGCAGCGCGGTACATTATGGATTCTTTAAGGTTAGACCTGTTGTATGTCCATAGAAAGTATGAATGTTAGGATAAGGTTTGACTGATGAAGGTTGAGCATCCTAATGGTATAACTTCTCTATCAAGGGACATACGTAGGAAAATCCTTGAGGGATTAGCCATGTGTATCCCCGGAGTCAATCAGGGGTTAGGACATAAGAGATAAGGCCTATTGAGAGTCTCACATTCATATAGCTCCTTAGATTAGGTCACGCCCAGTGGGTAGGACATCTTGGGAGTACGGCATGGAGGTTTTGGCATCTCATGTGGCATCTCGGCGTCTAACCAAGACTGTATGCAAGTATGTTTCTTGAACTGTGGATAAGGCTTGTCCCTGTGCGGCGGCATCTGCAGTGCGGGATGGTGTTGAGCTCGGCATAGTATGGGCGGTGTGTACAGGTGATGTTTAATGAGCAAGTTATTAAGCATTACACACACCAATTGCTATGAAGCCGTGAATGTGGACGTACGTACTTAAGAAGAAGTCTGAGCGGTGGAAGGAGAAGGGACTGAGGAATTAATTGGGCAGAAGACGAAGAGACAATGGTCTCAATTCATCTTCCCTTCTTAAATGAGAAGTTAAGAAGGGAAAATGGCGCATTAATGGAAGGGATCAACAAGTATAAAGGGAGGTGAATTCTTCACTAACGGGGGCTGGATTTTATGGTAACAAAACTCTGCTAAAATTCCTTCTCAATACTTTTGCCTTCATTTCTTTCGATTAGGATTAAGTTTCTTCCTACCGGGACTAACTTGATCATCGGAGGGCCTTCAAACCACTTGGCTAGGGGGTCATCTAACCTTTGTGGTTGCAGAGCTTTATTGAGAAGTGAGAACAACAACAGAAAGGATACAGGCGATACAGCGGAACGGTCAAAGTCAAAGTAAAGTCAGAAACCTTGCAGGGGTAAGATTTATCCCCGCACAATTGGCGCCGTCTGTGGGAAACGACATTTCAAAGCAAGTGGTACCAGTTGAAAAAAGATGACGCAAGGAAGAAACAATGAGTTGGAAGTACAACAGGCTGGTGTTGGGGAAGACGGAGGGGTTTATGTGACTCCTTTTGTTCCCCAGGATCCAAGGAAGCCTAGGAGTCGCTCTTGCTTTCAAAGATCTAGAAGGGGAGGCCCGAGCCATCCTGGCAGCAAGGGAAAGGCAGCTGAAGTTCCTGATACCAGGCTCCTGGCAGAAGAGGAAGAGTTTGTTGCCATGGAGGGTGACGGTTCTCATTCCGACGAAGAAGATAGCGGGACTCGGACTTTGAGTTCACAGTCCAAGTCGAGAACCAGATCAATTCGCGATGAAGATTTGGTGGACATAGTCAGGGCCCAGGCCCAAACTATTAGGCGCCTGGAGGAACAGATGAACCGAATGGCGCAACAGCAAAATCCAGTGGTGGCAAATCAAGCGCCATCAGTGGTGGAGGTATCGAATGACCAAGTGAAACAAGCAGCACAGAACCGCCCAAAGGCTGTTGGGAACCAGGGAATGGAGCCCAACACCATGAGGCGAGTCCAGGCCGTGAATAGGGGAGGAAGGAACCCGCCACCACCTCAAAGATGGAGGCGTGTGGTTAGAGGTTCCCAACAACCCGGTGAACGCCTAAGTCATACAGGAAGTCATGTCAACGAGGCTATCCCAGCCAGATCGGCAGCCTCTGTCACAGATCTCAAGGAACAGATAACCCGCCGTAGGGATCAGAGGCAGGAGCAACAAGTTCAGAGAGATCAAACTGAGGGTAGGCTAGTACCCAGGAGGATATAAATGATCTGAGAAAATATATTGATGAGCATATCCGAGGCAGGGGAACTGCCCAGGATACCGCTAAACGAGCTATGCAGCAGATTACATCCTCACCACTCTCCCCGGAAATTTCTCAGTACAGAATTCCAAGGGGATTCACCCTTCCAAATTTTCCAAAGTATGATGGGAAGGTAGATCCCATTGCTCATCTCAAAGATTTCCAGCAGGCCATCATTCTTTACGAGGGTGATGACCTGTTATATTGCCGAATGTTTGCCTCCAACTTAGGGCGAACAGCATTGACTTGGTATCATAAACTCCCGTCTCAATCCATTTCTTCGTGGGAGCAATTAGCCGAGATCTTCGTGGCACGCTTTATGACCAGCCGTGCTGCTCCAAAACATTTCGATTCTCTAACGTCGCTTAAAAAGTGTTCGAACGATAGTATTAGGGAGTATGCCGGACGGTATGTAGAGATGTACAACGAGGTCGAGGATTGCACAGAGAAACAAGTTGTTTCCATGTTTAGGTTGGGCCTTTCTTTTGGCGAGAAGCTGAGGGAATTCCTAACCTTGAATCGAGTGGAAACTTTCCCAGAGTTAATGGAGAGAGTGGAACAGCATGCAAAATTGGAGGAAGAACAATATAGAGAAGTCAGCCGCACGACAAACAAGACCCACCAGACTAATGTGGTGGATTCTGAGGAAAAGAAGAGAAGAAGAAGAATAATAATAATAATAAGAAGAAGAAGAAGACAGCAGAACAGGGGGACACCCCCGCGCAGAGAGAATCTACACCTGCCGCGCAGCAAACCCCTCCTGTCGCGCAGCAGACAAATTTTGCTGGACTGCCAGTATTGAAGATGCCAAGGCCAGGTCCGGAGTCGTGCAAGGCTATTAAGACCACTTTCAATATTCCCATCTTTCGGCTGGTCTATCCCCTTCAGAATGAAGCGTTTTGGAGGTGGCCCGCAAAGATTAGGGGAAATCGAGAAGATATGGAGGCTACTGGTTTGAGATGAAGTTCCACAGGCAATATGGACACATGACGGAGCAATGCCAGAAGTTCAAGCAATTTCTGGAAGAGTTGGTAGAGGAAGGCCATATGAAACAATTCATTGACCGGACCTATGCCCGGGGGGACAGACCCAGGCGGGAGGAAAGGCATGATGACGGCTCAGATGAGGATCAGACTCCCGCCGGCGTAATACATATGATACACGGTGGGGAGGACCACCAAAGAAGGGATCAAGCAAGAGCCCAAAAGCGAGGGGAAGCCTCAGAGCAGCATGTACTTAAACTGGGCCAAAAGAGACAGAGAGAGGTGAATCCTGAGGCTGCTCGGATTTCTTTTTCAGAAGAGGATTCAGACGGGGTGACCTATCCGCATAGTGATGCTCTGGTAATAACGTTAAATATTAATAAATTTGACACAGAGCGGATACTAGTGGACCAGGGGAGCTCCACTGAGATCCTATATTTCCAAGCATTCAGGAAGATGGGGCTGACCCACAAAGACTTGAAGGAAGCAAAGATCCCGCTGGTAGGGTTCACGGCTGTTCCAGTTTGGCCCCTTGGGTCTGTAGTGCTTCCCGTCCGGGCAGGGAGAGTCACGAAAGAGGTGGAGTTCTTGGTGGTAGATCTCTCGTCCGCCTATAATGCCATTATTGGTCGTACGTGGTTACACCGGATGGGGGCCATACCATCCACTTATCATCAGGTGCTCAAGTTCTTAGGGCCAAACGGGGTGGAGAACATACGGGGTAACTAGAAATCATCAAAGAATTGCTTTCTGGCATCAATTAAACATACTCCAACAGCAGAGCAGGTAAAAACAATTGAAGTGCCCGATCAACCGGTCCTAGAAGATGTTGGTGTGGATCCAAGTTCGCGTGTGGTGGAAAACTTGAGAAAGGTACCCGCTCATGAATCTGACAAGGATAGGTATTTCCTGCTCGGGGAAGAGCTCCCTGAAGCGGATGCCTTAGAGTTGGAAAAAGTGTTAAAGGAGAACATTGATGTATTCGCTTGGACTCCAGCAGAAATGCCTGGGGTGGAGCTGAGCGTAATATGCCACCACCTTAATGTGGATCCATGTCATCCCCCAGTCATGCAGAAAAGGCGCAGATCAGCCGCACACCACGCAGAAGCAGTTCTTGAAGAAGTTGACAGACTTATGAAAGCCAATGCGATTAGATAAGTTTATTACCCGGAGTGGCTCTCAAACGCTGTTGTAGTAAAAAAGAAAAATGGAACTTGGCGTGTGTGTGTGTAGACTTTACTAGTTTGAATAAGGCGTGTCCTAAAGACAGTTTTCCTATGCCAAAGATTGACCAATTGGTCGACTCCATGGCAGGATATAGGCGTATGAGTTTTTTGGATGCCTATAGAGGCTACCATCAAATCGCAATATATCAGCCTGACGAGGAGAAAACCTCATTTATAACACCTTTGGGAATTTACTGTTACCGTGTGATGCCATTTGGTCTAAAAAATGCTGGAGCTACTTATCAAAGACTTGCAACTTTAATGTTTCGTGACTTAATTGGCAAAAGTATGGAAGTTTACATAGACGATATAGTGGTGAAATCAAAAGAAGCAGATTCTCACCTGGTCGATTTATGTAGAACCTTTCAAATCTTGAGGCAGTTCAATTTAAAGCTTAACGCATCAAAATGCGTCTTTGGAGTAAGCTCTGGCAAGTTTTTGGGACACCTTGTGATGAGAAGAGGTATAGAGGCCAATCCGGACCAGATTATTGCACTGCAAGCTCTTCAAAGCCCCACTATGACAAAGGAGGTTCAGCGATTGACAAAAATGGTTGCCGTGCTGAACCGATTTATCAGTCGTAGCTCGGATAAATGCAGACCTTTTTCAGCTGTTAAAGAAGAACTCCAAATACGAATGGGGGCAGATTGCGAGACAGCTTTTCAAGAATTGAAGAAGTATTTAGCCGCGCTATCGTTGATAGCTACTCCAGAGCAAGGGGAAGTTCTGACTGTTTACCTCGCGGTCTCAGAGCATGCTGTGAGTGCTGTATTAATCAAGGAGGCAGAGCGGCATCAAGTTCCTGTTTATTACGTCAGGAAAACGTTGTTAGATGCAGAAACCAGGTATCTTCCGTTGGAAAAATTAATCTTAGCACTGGTTATGACCTCACGGAAGCTACAACATTATTTCTTGGCACATCCGATTAAATTACCCACTACTCATCCAATTGGAGCTGTCCTAAGAAAAGCGGACCTATCTGGGAGAGTTACTGGATGGTCAGTCGAATTGGGCGAGTATGATATTGAATTTGTACCCCGAATAGCCATCAAGGGGCAGGTTTTGGCGGATTTTGTTGCTGAATTTTCTAAGAATTCAAATGCCACTTCAATTCAACAAGAACCAGTTGCTGAAAACCTCGTGCACCCAGAGTTAGAGGCCGATAAGACATCTACTGAGGAGTTGTGGAAGCTCTTTGTGGACGGATCAGCCTATAACAAAGGGTCTGGAGTGGGGGTCATTTTGATATCCCCAGAAGAGCTTGTGTTGGAGCAATCCATCCGCTTGGGGTTCAAAGCGTCAAATAATGAGGTAGAGTATGAAGCCTTGCTTGCCGGACTGAGCAGTGCTCGGCAATGCGGGGCAAAAAATTTAATGGTGCATTGTGACAGCCAGTTGGTGGTTAATCAATTGTCCGGGGAATATGCTGCTAAAGATGACAGAATGGCACTATACGTGGCAGAAGTAAAAAAGAGGCTGCAAGTATTTGAACAAGTCCAAATTGTACAAATTACGTCCAAACAAAATAGCCATGCGGATGCTTTGGCATGCCTGGCTTCTTTAGTCCCCTTAGAACTTCGTCGCACTGTCAGTGTAGACACGATTCTCCATCCTAATATTCAAATTCAAGAGCTCGAAGAAGTTCAAGAGTTAGATATGGGTCCGTCTTGGATGGATCCCATTATAGCCTATCTCAAGCACAACCAGTTGCCAAAAGAAAAGCATGATGCTCATAAGATCAGAATTAAAGCAGCCCGATTCTGGTTATCTCCGGATGATATTTTGTACAGGAAGTCTTTCACGGGACCTTACCTACGTTGCGTACACCCTTCTCTTATTCAGCAATTTCTTTTCGAAATTCATGAATTGGTGTGCGGCAGTCACGCGGAGGGAAGGTCAATTTCTCAAAAAGCTATATCTCAAGGCTACTGGTGGCCTTATATGTAATAAGATGCTAAAGTATATGTCAGGAATTGCGAGAAATGTCAGAAGTTCTCACCTATGATCCATACACCTTCAATGGATTTAGTGTCACTGACGAGTCCATGACCTTTTGCTCAGTGGGGCCTGGATATAGTGGGGCCCTTACCAACAGCGCGGGGAGCTAGGAAGTATCTTCCGGTGGGAACAGACTATTTTACCAAGTGGATAGAAGCAGAACCGCTGGCGAAAATCACAGAGCATAATGTAGAGCAGTTTGTTTGGAAGAATATAATAACTCGTTTTGGAATACCATATGCTATTGTATCAGACAATGGCACACAATTTCAAGATAAGTTCAAAAAATTCTATTCAACGTACAAGATAAAGAATTTCTACGCTTCAGTGAGCTACCCGCAGAGTAATGGACAAGCAGAGGCCTCCAACAAGACTGTCCTGGATGGAATCAAGAAAAGATTGGAGAAAGCCAAAGGAGGATGGATTGATAAGTTACCATTGGTCCTATGGGCTTACCGCACTACGCCTAGGCGTGCTACAGGTGAAACTCCCTATTCCCTTGCTTATGGTTTTGAAGCAGTTATTCTATTAGAAATCGGGATTCCTACTATCAGAACTCAACTTGTGAAACAAGGGGGCAATGATCAAGCTATAGCAGTTCAGTTAGATTTAGCAAAGGAAAGGCGAGAAAGGGCCTTGGTCAAGTTGGCTTCCTATCAGAGCCAGTTGGCGAAGTTCTATAATCGCAGAGTTACACCCAGAGAGTTTAAAGTTGGAGACCTAGTTTTAAGGAAAGTGTTGGGAATTGCAAAAGATCCAGCGGACGGGAAATTGGGGCCGAATTGGGAGGGTCCTTACAAGGTTGCCCGCACTTGGAACGTCTCAAATTTGAAGAAGTTTTTCCAGTGATTGAATACTTGGCTATTGTACTTTGAAGTATTCTTCCTTTTCAATAAAGCACAAATCAGTTGTTATAACAAATATTTGCGATTTTGTGTCTGGTTTGAGATAACTTGGTGAATGAGAAAGTCAAATCTTCATCAGTTTTCACTTCCTCATTAGGGGGCAATGGTCCCAGGCATGGAATGCTTGGAATGGGTTGAGAAGGCACAGGATCATTGTTCCCGAGCTAAGGACCTTGATGTAACATTCCAAGGACCTGAGTTCAAATTTTAAAATGGGTTTTTTATTAATCCCGAACTGAAAGCCTTGAAAAGGGATGGGAAATCTCAAGAGGGCCAAAGTTCAAAAATGGTGGATGGTTCCAAGCAGGGAATGCAGGAAAGGGGTTGGGAAAACCCAGAACCATCTTCCTGAATTAAGATTCTTTAGGGGACGAGAAATCCCAAGAATCTAGTTCAAAAATATGTCCTAAGACTCCTTAAAGATTCTGAACCAGAAGATTTAAAAAGAGACGGATGTCTCAAGAGAGCTATGGTCTAAATCAGAAAAGAAGTTTTTTGTAATGTTTGAGAAAAAGTAAGTCAAAGACAACCCAGGATTGAACTAATTGTTTTTGGTGAAATCTTAAGCAATAAAATTGCCCAAAAGCTCATGTTTTTGGTGTATAGGGGCATTGCGGCACATGGGATTACCCAAAAGTCTGCGCTCCCTATAACTTCCAATAGCACGGCACATGGGACTTAGCAGTTATGTTGAAAGAAAAGGAGAAAAAAGAACAAATACGTGAACAGACCAATAGATAGAAACAAGGTAAAGCGTGATTTGTGTTAACAAAAATATGAAAGTGTTCAGTACCGCGCAACATATTCTTCCCCATCATTTAAAAGGCAAAGGTATTGACAAACCAGTTGTCAATACCAGTAGTTCAGAAACCATGTTATTACAGACCAGATTGTAAAGTTAAAAGAAGAAAGAGTTAGTTTGTTGTAACAGTGCCCGGCACTACAGAGGTTGAAGTTTCAGCTGATGGCCCTGTCATAGCAGCCAAAGGTGGAACAGACACGTCTGGAATATCTTCATCAAAGATGGTAATGGTCTCAGTAGCCATACCAGTGATAGTCAGATCTTGGACCGGGGGCAGTGCGGATTCAGTCCCTTCACCTGGAGGAAGATCTTGTTCAAGTTGCAGGAACACTGATGGAACGGGAGTCAGAGACCGAAGGGTAGAATCTGGAGGAACTCCCATGAAATCAAGGGCATAGCCCCAATATTTGGTGAAGACGGAGTCCTCCAGTTCGGGGAGTGCCTCGGCGAACTCTTTCATATATTCCTCTTCAGTTTCCTTACTCCCAGTGGCACGTCCCTCTGCATGTCCTTCTTCTCTGGCTTTTAAAAGTTCTAGGGTATGACTTGCCTTCAGCTCTGTAGTTTCTTTTCTTGCATTCTCAAGCTCAATTGAGCGGTTCCTGAATTTGGTGTGCCATGATTCCACTTCTTCCTGGTGGGCATTCATCCTGTTCCTTATATCTTCACGGTGATCTTCCTTGGTTTTCTCTAAGAGGTCCTGTTGGGTCTTTAACTTGGCCTCACCTTCAAGTTTAAGTTGGGCCGCTTTGGCTTCTAGGGAAAGAACCTGGCCTCCCAGTTCACTACACTGTTCAGTGGGTGATTTGATGCTGTCATTCTTTCGTTGGATAGTCTCAAGCCGTTTACAGCTGATGTTTTGCTCTCTTTCTAGTGTGCATCCCATCTCAGCAAGTCTAGTTGTTAAAATTGTAGCACATTGAAGGGCCTGCATGAATATTACTCAAAAGGATTATTAGAGAATATGAAAGTTTGATAGAGCAGAATTCCTGGGCAATTTACCTTGAGGGAACCAGAGCAAGTAGATGCAAAAAGGTCAATGGACACCCTTTTTTCTTTGATTTCCATGTCCGCCGGAATCAAAGCAGCCCTGGCCAATCCTATGGCAGTATAGTGGTCAACCACGGTATCAGTAATAAGAATGGGGCTATCTTCTCCCTTTGTCAGAGCAGGGACCCATGTGTTGATTTGCTCGAAGTCAGTCTGGGGACGGCGAGATTTATCTGTCCTTTGCCTTTTTGCGGGAGGGGGAAATTCAATGTTCAAATTGATGTCAGGTGATTCACCAGAATGTTCGGCGAAAGAAGCGATGACAGGAGCTATTGCAACTATTGGCAGCGGAGAAGTCAATTCTGTGGTAGATGGAATGGAAACATTGAGTTGTGTGGATTGAGACCTATCACCTCGAGGTTTGGGGATGGTTTTTCCTCCAGTAGTGGGGTGGACCCTGGTACCAGAAGCAACAACTGCTGCTATGGCAGCAGTTGGCAGGGAGGCGTGCTCAGATGCAGCTGCTATTCTCAGACCTGGGGGGATCTGATTCTCCCACTTGCCAATTTCTCCTAGGTACCTTCCAGGTTGAATCGAGTCATGTTTTCCTCTCTTGCTTCTTGACTCAACTGGGATTCTGTTTGGGGAGCAGCACGACTTGAAGCTCCTGTTTCAACCACTATAGCTTTGCCTTTATCGAGAGAGGATCTGGAGATTTTGGTCAAAGTTCCTGAGGGATGTGATGGTCTTTCAGTCTCTGGGGTGGGATTTATAGATAGAGCGGGCTGTGTGGCACCACGGTAACCTCTGTAATGTGGAATGTAGTTTAAGAGATTGTAAACAGCACGGTTAAGCGGAATGCCACGAGAATCTTTAAACTTCAGGGCACGATCAACTTCAGCAGATTTATATTCTTTGAAGTGAAGGGATTTGTGATTGAATTTCTTGGAAGCTGCAGATTTTGGGGAAAGGTAAGAATTGGTTAGAAGAAGCCAGATTAAGATGTAATATGATAGAGTTTAAGGATAGGAACTGACAGGGGGATCCATCTTTTCGCGGAAGGGAGCATTTCTGTTCCTCTCCAAAAGCGTATTCCCAGTTGCCAGTGATGATGAGAAGGTCATCGTCATTTCCCTTCTCGGTATCAGGGATGTTGTCAACAAGTCTCCCCCTGTCATTTCTGCACTTAAAGTACCAAACTCCTTGCTGGGTACTGTTGATGGTGTAGTGATAAAGGATCTCGTGAACGGTCATTTTAGACCCGATTATTCGATTTAGGGCTACAACCTCCATGATGATGCACACCATGTTGGTGGACATCTGTCTGGGAGTGAGCCCTGTGATGCTACAAAACTCGCGGAAGAGAGGCTCAAGGGGAAATCTAATCCCCGCCTCGAAAATGTCTATAAGAGGGAGAATCAAAGTGTTATCATCCTCGTTCTGAGGTTTGTATTTAGGTGGGGCTAGTTCAATGGCTACATCATCTCGGATGTCATAACGATCCCGGAAGTCAGCCATTTTCGCAGGATTGTTTACCATGTGTTTGAAGATACCCATGTGTTGAAGAAGAGAGTAAGAGGAACTTACAGGCGCTTGGAGGGAAAGAGTATCAGAAAATCTGTAGTTAAGGGATGGAGTTTTTATTTAAAGGAGAATAATGTTAAGAGAATGTCTTGGGAGGCCAAAGGGTTTTTTGGCGCCCAGCTTGATGGGCTTTGAGGGATTCGAGAGCCCTACATCGTTTGACGTGCAATTAGTATTATTAATTGTGCCTGGGTCCCACAGTATTTATGAAGCAATGA
Organism: Monotropa hypopitys; assembly: GCA_002855965.1. Classification (NCBI taxonomy): domain Eukaryota; kingdom Viridiplantae; phylum Streptophyta; class Magnoliopsida; order Ericales; family Ericaceae; genus Monotropa; species Monotropa hypopitys. Next base: position 1,776 of record NMUG010003998.1, on the reverse strand, counting down.
TGAATGGCGGCCGTGGGTAAATGACGGTTATTAAGTGGTGTTTAGTGAAGCGGTGTCGTTTTGGCAGTTCGGGAATCTTCGACTACTCCTGTAGTGTACTGAAGCAGTCAAAGTTGGGGAGCAATTGTGGTTGGGTAAATTCATATTATCCACGTGGCATATGGATTTGGATCTCCTGTGTTGTAACTTGATTGGATAAATAAGATTAATTATGAGATGTGGTATGGCACTGTGGACTTATACTAGAGCGCGGCATGAGTGCAGCGCGGTAAGATTGGCAGCGCGGTACATTATGGATTCTTTAAGGTTAGACCTGTTGTATGTCCATAGAAAGTATGAATGTTAGGATAAGGTTTGACTGATGAAGGTTGAGCATCCTAATGGCATAACTTCTCTATCAAGGGACATACGTAGGAAAATCCTTGAGGGATTAGCCATGTGTATCCCCGGAGTCAATCAGGGGTTAGGACATAAGAGATAAGGCCTATTGAGAGTCTCACATTCATATAGCTCCTTAGATTAGGTCACGCCCAGTGGGTAGGACATCTTGGGAGTACGGCATGGAGGTTTTGGCATCTCGTGTGGCATCTCGACGTCTAACCAAGAACATATGCAAGTATGTTTCTTGAACTGTAGATAAGGCTTGTCCCTGTGCGGTGGCATCTGCAGTGCGGGATGGTGTTGAGCTCGGCATAGTATGGGCGGTGTGTACAGGTGATGTTTAATGAGCAAGTTATTAAGCATTACACACACCAACTGCTATGAAGCCGTGAATGTGGACGTACGTACTTAAGCAGAAGTCTGAGCGGTGGAAGGAGAAGGGACTGAGGAATTAATTGGGCAGAAGACGAAGAGACAATGGTCTCAATTCATCTTCCCTTCTTAAATGAGAAGTTAAGAAGGGAAAACGGCGCATTAATGGAAGGGATCAACAAGTATAAAGGGAGGTGAATTCTTCACTAACGGGGGCTGGATTTTATGGTAACAAAACTCTGCTAAAATTCCTTCTCAGTACTTTTGCCTTATTTCTTTCGATTAGGATTAAGTTTCTTCCTACCGGGACTAACTTGATCATCGGAGGGCCTTCAAGCCACTTGGCTAGGGGGTCATCTAACCTTTGTGGTTGCAGAGCTTTATTGAGAAGTGAGAACAACAACAGAAAGGATACAGGTGATACAGCAGAACGGTCAAAGTCAAAGTAAAGTCAGAAACCTTGCAGGGGTAAGATTTATCCCCGCACAATTACCATTCAGAAATCTGCCACCAAATAAGAGAACGCACGGTTCCCACAAACGGCGCCAACTGATTACATTGATTTCTGATCTCTTCTTCGCTGCTCCTCAGATCCTGCAGGGACGCCCCTTGGCACCGGTGTGATGCCTGCCAAAGAACCTCCGATGCCTCAGTCATTTGAGTTTTAAAGAGATTAATAGAGAACTGTGGAATTGTATGGTATTAAAAGATTTCTCGTACCTCAAATTGTGGTCATTCTCGTCATTATATATTATTCCCTTATTTTAGGAAGGTCTCCGAGATTATCTGCAACGTTTCCTTATTCATTGTCCCCGCTCCGTGATTGTAGGTTGGCATTCCGAGTTTCTGTTTTGACTTAGCAGAGTTCTTATTTTGAATAATAACAAGGCGGAAAACCTTAGCCACAAATACCCAAGCTGAGGTGCCTTTGACTGGGCTTGACCTCAAGGTTGCGCTAGACATAACCACCTCAGGACTGACCTCAGATCCACCCTATAGTTCTGAGGTGCACCCAGGACTGAC
>NMUG010003997.1:0-14242 GCA_002855965.1 Monotropa hypopitys | reverse complement strand
ACCGAAAAAAGGAAGGAGGCACCGGCACCCAGCCGTGCCGAAGACGACCGAGAATACAAAGAGCCTTCCCAGAGCAGGAGCAGGTCAGACCAGGATAGGCCCTCGGTGCTGAATAGGCTGGGGAGACGAGAAGAAGAAGTCCCTGCCCGAAGGAGGACCCACGAGGACCGACGCGTCAGGCAGAGGGTCTCGCCTACTCGGCACAGGGATGAGCGTTCAGCCTCAAACAACAGGCCACCAGTGTTTGATCGCCTCGGCCCGAACGCTGTCCCAGCGGCTCAGAAAAGCCGTCAGACTAGAGAACGGTCACCGCCCAGGCACCGTAGGTACGATGGTCAGGGTGGCAGCCACTACTCGGAGCAAGAAGTAACACAACGGTCACGACAATAGGAGGATGACCGACACGAAAGACTGGTGTGCTCACCGTTCACTCCTAACATTGAAAGAGCAAGGCCTCCTGTCGGCTTCTCAGCCCCCAAGTTCAATAAATACGATCCGGAAACCGACTCCTATACTCATTTGGTCCACTACCGACAGATGATGTCACTCTACTCCAATGACGGCGCGTTAATGTGTAAGATGTTCCCCTCTAGTCTGGGGGATGTCGGACTTCTCTGGTTTGACCGACTACCGAAGGGGTCCATTGCCTCCTGGAGGGACCTCTCTTCGGTCTTCCTAACCCATTTTGTTACCAGTTCAAAGCCAAAGAAGGAGGTGGATTCCCTGCTCGGTCTCAGGCGAGCCAGGTCTGAATTTACTGCGCCAGTACGCAGCCCGGTATTGGGATCTCTATAATAAAATTGAAGAATGTGACCAGAAGATAGCTGTTACTTCCTTCAAACTCAGGCTAGATCACACTAGCCGAGAATTTGAAGACCTTATGCTGTTCCCTCCTGCCACCATGAATGAGCTCATGGCCAGGATCGAGCTGCATACCAAATTGGAGGAAGCTAAAGCAGAAAGGAGAAAATCAGAGGCTCGCGCCGGCAACCAAAACAGTGCCCCAGCGGCTAGGCGAAGGGAGGCAAATACCATACAGATGGGAGACCGACGAGCCCCTAAGCCGTATGAATTTGTTACTTATACGACGGTATTCAAAGAGCCACTTTATATTCTGTTCCGTAAGATTGAGAAGGAGCCATGGTTTCGATGTCCGGAGCGTCGGTTAGGAGCTCCAAGGAAGCACAACGACAGATTCAGATGTTCCTACCACAGGGAAAAGGGCCATATGACAGCCAGCTGCCGAGCGTTCAAAGATTTCCTTGAGGAAATGGTGACGGCTGGTCATCTGAAGGAATATATCGACAACACAAAGACGGCGGGTGAAGCGGAGAAAGATGAGCAGAAGGAGGAGATCAGAACAATCAACGTGATCCACGGCATGATGGATCACAGCCGGAAAGATAGGCTGCGTGCCGAACTGAAGCAAAGGGCTGCATCAGAGGTCATGACGGTCCAGCCAGGGCCGAAGAAGCCTAGAACAACCTCCAAGTACTCCATCTCCTTCTCTGATAGCGATTCTGACAGGGTGCAACACCCCACGATGACGTTTTGGTTGTAACCCTCCGCATCGGTCCATGCAACGCCCGGAGGATCCTTGTGGATCTCGGCAGTTCTGCCAATGTGATGTACTACCCCCCCTTCAAGAAGCTGGGGTTCAAGGAGACAGACCTCGAGCCAACCGACGTGCCTCTCGTCGGATTCAATGCGGCATCTGTCTGGCCTCTTGGCAAGATAGTGCTCCCGGTATTGGTCGGCTCGGTCACCACAAATATAGAGTTTGTAGTGGTGGATGTCCCATCCCCCTACAATGCCATCTTGGGCCGAACTTGGGTCCACGGTATCAAAGGGGTCGCCTCAACCTATCATCAGGCCATCAAGTACGTCGGCAGCAGGGGAGTGGAAAAGCTCCGAGGAGATCAAACGGCAGCCAAGCGATGTTACATCGCTGCCGTCAAAGGAAAGGTAACCCCCGAAAAAATTTACTGGGTGGAGGTTCCGGACCATCCGGTACATGAGGACGTCAGTACAAGTGCTTCCGACAAATCAGTGGAAGACCTTGTGACCGTACCTCTGATCGCTAATGATCATGAACGCTTCTTTCTTATCAGTTAATCTCTGACGGATGCCGAACGAGCCGAGATGGTGGATCTGCTCAAGAAGAACCTGGAAGTATTTGCCTGGACGCCATATGAGATGCCGGGCGTTGACCCCTCCTTCATTAGCCATCATCTCAATGTACGGCCAGACCATAAGCCAGTTGTGCAGAAGCCCAGATGATCGGCCATATCTCATACTGACACCGTCATTGAAAAAGTTGACCGGCTGAAAGAAGCCGAAGCCATCCGGGAGGTTCACTATCCCACGTGGCTGGCAAACACAGTGGTCGTTAAGAAGAAAAGTGGCAAGTGGAGGGACTGTGTCGATTACACTAACCTCAATGATGCTTGTCCGAAAGATAGTTTCCCTGTGCCACGGATAGACCAGTTGGTGGACTCGACGGCTGGGCATCCTAGAATGAGTTTCATGGATGCCTATCGTGGCTACCACCAGATAGCCATGTTCGGTCCGGACCAGGAGAAGATGGAATTCATCTCTCCTCGTGGAATATTCTGTTACCGGGTTATGTCATTCGGTCTCAAGAATGCCGGGACAACTTATCAGCGGATGATAACCAAAATGTTCTATGCCGAGCTGGGAGGTACGGTGGAAGCCTACATCGACAACATGGTGGTCAAAAGCAGGGTAGAGAACCATCACCTGAGTGACCTCCAGCATGTTTTTGACATCCTGAAGAAGAATCAGCTACGCCTCAACGCTTCAAAGTGCGCCTTTGGCGTGAGCTCCGGAAAATTCCTTGGGTACTTGGTTATGCGCCGGGACATTGAGGCCGACCCACTGCAAATTTCTGCCATCCAACGTTTGGAAGATCCAAGAACTTTGAAAGAAGTTTAGAAATTGGCCGGCATGGCGGCAGCTCTCAACTGATTCATAAGTCGGTCTTCAGATAAATGTCGGTCATTCTACGAAGTTCTCAGGAAAAATACCTGCCGATACTTCGAGTGGACCGATGAATGCAAGCAGGCACTCGGCAATTTAAAAGCATATCTCGCGTCAGCACCACTTCTGGAAAAGCCAAAGGAAGGTGAGTAGCTCTACCTCTATCTGTCCATCACGCCACATGCAGTCAGTTCGGCATTGGTACGGCAAGAGGGACAGGAACAACTCCTGGTTTATTTTTCTAGCAAGTCGTTGATTGGCGCCGAGACAAGGTATCTTCCACTCGAAAAGCTTGCTTTTGCTCTAATCATTGCTTCCAGGAAGCTTGCACCATACTTCCAGGCCCACACCATCATCGTCTTGACCGAGTTCCCATTACGGTCGCTCCTTCACCGAGCCCATCTGTCAGGGAGAATAACCAAGTGGGCCACGGAGTTAGCAAATTTTGACGTAAAGTATCAGCCGAGGACGACCATCAAAGGGCAGATCATCGCCGACTTCATTGCAGAGTACTCCCCCAGACCGGACCCTCCATCTTCCAACGTCCAGATGCTGGAGGCCGACTGTATGAGCATGTCAGAAGCACAAAAGGGGACCGTGGCAGACTCTTGGAAATTATTCGTAGAGGGAGCCTCAAACAACCGTGGTAGTGGCACTGGAATAGTACTAATCTCCCCTGACGGCCTTATCCACGAACATTCGCTCCGGCTCAACTTCAGCGCCTCCAACAACGAGGCAGAATATAAAGCCCTGCTTGCCGGACTGGCTGTTGCCGAAGAACTCAAGATCCATAGCCTGGCCGTCTTCAGCGATTCTCAGCTCATCGTCAACCAAGTTACCGGAGAGTATGAGTGCCGGGACGACCGAATGGGAAAGTACATGGAAATGGCCAGGAGCATGATATTGGGGTTTCCAAACATCCACATCCAACAGATTGGAAGAGAGTAGAACGCACACGCCGATGCACTGGCAGGGGTTGCGTCAGCAACAGAAGCGAGGGAGCACAAAACAATAAGCGTGCAGAGTTTGAGCTGGCCGAGCATTGAACCGACGGTGGAAGGACAGGTTTTCTACATCAACCAGGGGCCGAGCTGGATCGACCCGATTGTTGCATACCTTAAGGATGGATCTTTGCCGACGGACAAAAAGACTGCTCATCAAATCATCCATAAATCAGCTCGGTACTGGTTATCGTCGGACAGCAAGCAATATAAGAAGTCATTCTCTGGGCCGTATCTTCTCTGTGTGCACCCCACATTAACCGAAGGGGTTCTCTATGAACTTCATTTCGGCAGCTGTGGAGCACACACAGGGGGGAGATCATTAGCCCATCGAGCAATCTCCTAGGGTTATTGGTGGCCGAAAATGATGGAGGAGGCCGAGCAGCTAGTGAAGAAATGTGATTCGTGCCAGAGGTTCTCTCCTATCATCCGACAGCCCGCCGAAGAGCTCACTCCTCTAACAAGCCCATGGATGTTTGCACAATGGGGCTTGGACATTGTTGGAAAACTACCGACGGCTCCAGGGGGATTCAAATTTCTCACAACGGCCACGGACTACTTTTCCAAGTGGGTCGAGGCCGAACCACTGGTCATAATTGAAGACAAGGACGTAAGGAGGTTCGCATGGAGAAACATAGTCTCCCGCTTCGGCGTGCCCTATGCTTTTGTGTCGGACAATGGCACTCAGTTTGTCGGCGATCTCTTCACCAATTTATGTGCCGAGCACAGAATTAAGTACTACAATTCAACGCCACATTATCCTCAGGGAAATGGACAGGCCGAGGCGTCGAACAAAACGGTCGGCAACGGCATCAAAAAGAGACTTGAAGATGCCAAAGGAAGATGGGCCGAAGAATTGCATAGTGTGCTCTGGGCTTACCGAACAATGCCTAGAAGATCGACTGGCCAGACCCCCTTATCCTTGGCCTTCGGCATGGAAGTCGTCATCCCGCTGGAGTGCGGGCTTCCAACCATCAGAACTCAATCTTTTGACGAAGAAGCCAATAGTGCGGCCATTGCAAAGGATCTTGACCTAACCGAAGAAAGAAGGGATTCGGCCAAAATTCGCATAGCAGCTTACCAGCAAGGAATGGCCAAATCCTTTAACCAGTCGGTTCGGCCTAGAACGTTTAGAAGGGAGGACCTAGTCCTCCGGAAGGTCGTCGGCAACAAAAAAAAGAGCTCTGATGGAAAGCTTGGCCCTAATTGGGAGGGTCCGTATCGAATCACTGATCAAGTGGGTATAGGGGCTTACAGACTTGAGGGAATAGACGGCACGGCAGTACCCCGACCCTGGAATGCCACGAACCTAAGAAGATACTATCACTGATTGTAATGAATGGCCGAATTGCCTTAATGAAATTTTTGTTTTGATCAAACGCTATCTAAGGTTGCCAATTATCCTCAAAATTGAGCACCCCGTCAGTGGTATTGCCGACGGGTCGGTGGCAGAGCCGAAATTAGGTAGGCATCCGGTAGCCATACCGGATAGCTGATACGGTTGTCAATTATCCTCAAAATTGAGCACTCCGTCGGTGGTATGGCCGACGGGTCGGTGGCAGAGCCGAAATCAGGTAGGCATCCGGTAGCCCTACCGTATAGCTGATACGGTTGCCAATTATCCTCAAAATTGAGCACCCCGTCGGTGGTATTGCCGACGGATCGGTGGCAGAGCCGAAATCAGGTAGGCATCCGGTAGCCATACCGTACAGCCGATACGGTTGCCAATTATCCTCAAAATTGAACACCCCGTTTGTGGTATTGCCGACGGATCTGAGCTAAGGAAGAGTCCCTAGAGTCAGCACTCCCCCCTAAAAAAGGGAAGGAAGCAATAATTGGGAATTACATGCAAATTCGCCGAAGCAAAAGTAGGAAAAAGAAACGTACAATTATATAAAAAAGGGGTACTCGGTTCAGTCAATTTACAATAAAGCAACAGGCCACATGTCGGCCCTGAAGCAAAAGCAAGAGAAGCAAAAAGCATCACGCCTCGGCCGTCGGTTCAGCAGCATCCTCTTCCACTTCCACTGGCAAACACCCCGGAGTTAGTAGCGAAGAAGATTCAGGAATGGAGTTCATGACGGCCAGGTCGTCCTTGTTGCCGGAAGTCCTGAGAGCAAGGATCCAGCCCTTCTTGAACGCCCTCTCCCGAATCTTGTCAACTTGTTCGGAGTATATTTGCTCGGCTTCATCATAGCCGAGGTTGAAAATGATCTTCTCCAGTTCGATCAGTTCGGCAGCATGAGCAGTGTTGATAACCTTCAGGTCGGCAGCATGGTGGGCCTTAATAGATTCAACCTCGGCCAGGAGACGTGCATTGTCGGCCCGGAGCGTCTCGTCAGCGGCCTTCAACTTGGCCATTTCTTCAGCTTTTCCGGCCAGCATAGTACCGACGTCTTTCAAGCGACCATCCAGCAAGGCGATGTGCTCATGAGACGAAGTGAGCTTCGTGATCGCCTCATTGCAGTTGGTCCTGCTGAGGGAGTAAGATTGCAGGCAGCGAGAGAGTTTCTCCTCCAAGCCGACCATGTGGGTCATCACCTTAAAAGAGCATACCGACACATGAGTCATCGGCAGCTTACGAAATAGCAAGAAAGCAATTCGTACCTGGCCCTGGTACATAGTTAGGCTCTTGAAGCAGGCCTTCAGGCTGTTCGGTAGGGGCGCGACATCTTTTGGCAGGGAGAAGGCCTGCATCAACGCCAACGTCACCTCGGCCGACTCGGTCACGCTATCATGGGAAGTGGTCCGGACACCATTAAAAACGAGATCAGGAACCCACGGTTCGGCCGGCGCTATAGGCTCAGTGGAAGTAGCAGGAGCAGAGTCCTCTACGGCCTTTCTCTTCCGATCAACCGGAGCCGCCTTGACTGCAGTCTCCACCTCGGTCACCACAGTCGCAGAAGAGGTCTGGGGCTCCGTGGGCACCGTCGGCAACTCTGTCCCAGTCGATGCCACCTTCACTGCGGCATCAACCTTCTGCTGAACCTGCCTCGACGGCCTCAGCATCGTGGTAGGGCCCTTCGTTTTGTCGGCCAAATTGATAGGTTTGCGGCCGTATTTTGACATTTATGGCTCTTGTACGGTTGTCGGCTGGCTTGTTTCGGAAGAAGAAGCCTCACCGTGAGCTCGAGATTCAAGGGTGTGGGTGTAAGAAGGGATATAATCCAAGAGCGCCGGAGCGTAGCGTATGTCGGCAGAAAGCGCAAAGGCCTTGTTGACTCTGTCCAAATCTGCCTCTTGCTTCTGCGATGGTACCTTGGATGGATCTGCATAAGTACGTATGTAAGCATAAGGTATTTGAAATTTAAAGTAAAGTTTGGTCGGCTTACCCAATGCACCGACGGCGCGGGGAATAGGGTATTCATTGTCCAACGGCTCGAAATTGCCGGACACAACCATGTAATCACCGGCGTATTTGTCCGAGTTCGGCAGTCCAAGGATGATTTTTTCCAACCTAGGCCGTCGGCCCAAGTAATATTTCCCCGACGTCGCGTTATAGCCAACGCAGTATTGACCAAAGGTGTCTTCAAAGGACAGGGGTTCGCTCAGCCTCTCGTTCAACTTGATCAACCCCATCCGAATGCGAAAGGTGTTTACCGTCACCTGTGACGGTGTCAGCTCCATCTCATAAAAGAAGCGGCACAAAAAGGGGTGCAGTGGGAATCTGACCCCTCCTTCTACGACGACCAGAATGGGTATATGAATGTGCGCCGGACCGGGCTCCAGTTTGTCCTGTGCGGCCAAGGAAATCTGCACATCGGCAGGAACGGAGTATTCCTCTCGGAAGACCTTGACCGCAGCGCTGGAGGCCAGGCGGATCCGAAATTTGTTCGACCGTTTGGGAGCCATCTGAGAAAGAGTCAAGAAATCCCATCAGTTGCGTCGGTACTATCGGATCCGTCAGCACAAATTGAAATAAAACAAGAAATGCTTGGGCACCCAGCCCAAGGAACGATCCACAACCTGATGAAGCATCATGGAGGTTTGAAGAGCATTCCGGTACGCAGCGGTGATTCCAGTGCACCACCACGAAACCACCACAAGTTGCCCAGTCCAGTTTAAAAATTGTCTAAAAGTAGGGTTCAAATAAAAAACGAAACGATGCAAGACAAATACAAGGGATCGCGATGCACACCTGCGAAGACTGAAGAGATCTGGACCTCAAAGATGCAAAGGTAGACGGACTACTGGTTGGATCGATGCAAGGACGAACGGGGAGCTCAGAAGGCGAACCCTCCTCCCCTCCCAGATTCCAGTATTTATAGGGGAGGAAAGACAGAGGGTAGTGGACCGATACCTCGGGAGTCACGCGGCTCGTGTGAAGTGTCGCGTCAGATACGACGCCGACCAATGGCGAGTGGCCACGTGTCCACAACGTATTCAAGTGACGATTGGATTCTCGGAGCTCGCGCCGGCATGCGCCAAATGTCGGATCAGCCGACAAGGATACCAATGGCATGCTGACACGTGGCCTTCCATTTAATGCGCGCGGACAGCTTTATCGGGAATAATAGCGACACTTGCTAAACGTCAAATCGACAGACGTACGGCCCAATCAAACACAGACACGTGTCACTGTACGTATCAGTATCCAGAGCAATGATCAGTAATGTCTTCCAACACACGCCAGCCGAACGAATATTTCGCCGATGCAAAGAGCATTGATCAACCTTGCCTCGGCCAACCGACGCAAAGGTTAGGGGCTATTGTAAGTGCCGAAGCAAAAATATTAACAGCCAGCGTGTTCCGTTATCAACCGTGCGTCGGCCCGGACCCACATACGGAAAAGCCAGCTCCAGCAATGCTCGGGGGTCAGACCAGCGGTAGAGTTCCACGATGTTCCCGTCGGCCCCAGACCTGGTCTCTTTGGCAGTGTCTCGGGGACAGCGACCTTTTCGGTCTGACACGCATGGTACTTGTTTGCAGCCGAATCCTCCTCGAGGACAGTGTCCCGGGATCTCCGCGTACAATACTCACGCACGGGGGCCGACATATCAGCTTTATCGTGTCCCGATGTACTTGGGCGGCGTGGTTGTCTGCCACGTGCCTACATATTCGATCAGACTCTTTGCCTGAGGCAACTTCTCCTGACAGGACGCGCGCCGAAGCGCGTAGTGGCAACGCGTCATTGCCCTATAAATACAAGCCTAAGAGCAGGAGAGAGGTAGATAACTTTTGCTACCCGAAACTCTATCAATTTAATTTTCTCTCTCTAGAATCCTCGCCTGACTTTATCATCGGAGGGTTCACCGGCGACTCCGGCCGGTAGCCTAACGTTTGTTTCTTGTGCAACTAGGTTGGAGGTTCATCCGTTTGGACCGACGGTCATAATCACAGGGCAAGAAAGACAAACCCACCACTTCACCTAGCCACGGCTAGTAGATCGTAACGTCGCGTCGCATATAGTGTCAATGTTGTTCAATGGGAAATACCACGGGATAGGGCAAACCCTCTTAACCCGGATGGATACCATCTCAAACCGTCACCCTGGGGCATGTAACCTCCCAGTCTAGTGAATTGCCAAAAGGCATGTAAAAGAAAGTATAAGGGTTGGGGCAAAGACCTCCCAAACCCGAGATGGATCCTCGTATGCCAACAAATGCCGTATGTCAATGTTCCATTTGATTATGTTCACGTGTAGGATTTTAGATTGTCCAAGGGTGGTCCTCGTAGGATCCATCTCCGTATTGGTTGTGCATTGCATTCATTTCATTCCTTTCATGTTTGGGTGAATCTAAAATCATTTCCAACATTTCGATAAAATAAGTCCAAGGCTAGATCAAGTTCCCGAAGGTTCCCACGCCCTTACCAAGGAAAGTCACCCAAACCACAAGACCACTGCAATGACAACCATGACCGTACCAAAGTGAGACACCACATTACATTTCATGAGTTCTATATTTTATTATTCTCATCCCAAGTCGACACATCATGACCATTCTCTTCTTCCATTTAAACCTCCTAAGTGTCCACAAGAAACCTCAATCCTATCATATTTCCACAAGCATCACAATTGACATCATTAAGGATCATCCAACGTACAAGACCACTTCAACTCCATTAATATCACCCAAGTCGACACATCACAATTAACAACCCATTTTGCCATGCAACCCATTCCATTATCTACAAAAATCCCAATTCACAATATGCTTAACCCAATCCCAAATCTTATTCATTTCGACACAAAACCCCAAGGTTCACCCACACAAGTCTTCCTATGTCTTATGACACAATTCAACACAATTTCGCCTTGTTTAGGCATTTCAACAAACACATGACGCCCAAAAGTTTCCAAAGTGCCTAGACTCGCTCCAAGGGATTTAATTGACATATTTATCCACGAGTAATCACAAGACACCCTAATGACAATTGTATGACACACATTTACCCGACATATGATAATAGAATCGAATTGAATATAAGGATAACCCGACCATGTCCAACGAACCAATAATCGACGAATCAATAAAACATGGAATGGAATTAAAACACGACTACGCATACAAAGTAGAATTTAGAAGTTACCCACCGGAGCCGCCGCCGGAGCCGCCGCCGGAAAAGTCGCCGGAAAACATTCGCCGGACCGCCACGAACCGAACCCATGGCTACGAAGCCCTTGACGCGTACAATAACATTCCTTCAAGCCATGAATCAAGAAACCCAATGGTTAGGCAACAATGGGGGAGAGAAGAACTAGATCTAGAAATCGAAAAAGGATGATTCTTACCGATTTGAAGCGATCCAAGCCCATAGATGCGAAGCCGTTGAAGTTCTCTTCAAGATTGGTGAAGGAGCCAAGCTCCAATCTCTCCGTCAATGGAGGGATTTGAGAGAGAGAGAGAGGAGAGGAAGAGAACTAGGGTTTAGAGAGAGAGAGAGAGGAGAGGAAGAGAACTAGGGTTTAGAGAGAGAGAGGCTAGGTTAGAAATGAGGGAGAAAGACCCTCTCACCAAAATATAGGTATAAGGCACGACCTAGGGGCAAATACCATTTTGCCCTTAATGAACAAGAGTAATCGCGCAAAACTGCCGACCTTCGTACGGATGAAGGCCAGGTGTCGTCCGGACGACGACCCCTGGTCCGGACAAAAGTCACCGTGGTCTGGACGACACCACCTGCTTCGAACCAAAACCTTCCCTGCCACCTTCGTCCGGACGACCAAGGGGCTTGGTCCGGACGAAACCCATAGTCCGGACGAGGGTGGACCATGGTCCGGACGACACATGCCTGAACCAAAAATCCTCTTCCTGTCAGGCTCGTCCGGACCAACTATCAAGCAGAAGTCAAGCGAATAGATCTACGACCGCATAACAACACAGAACAAGATATGGCTGAATTGGAAACGACAACACAATTTTCGAGCAGGACACCTGCTACACGGAGCATAACCGCGCTAAGGCATGACTGGACAGAGACATAACCGTGCCAATGCCTAGCCGCGTACAACGAAACGTCGCAGAACACAAAAACGAAACTTGTTGTCACCTGCTGCGCCGAACACTAGATGTGTCGTACAGACAGTACGATGCCGCACAAGAATTGATTATAAGACAACAAGCGGGCGCGGTAACATGAGATAGGAACTCAACTGGTCGATAAGGAGAAACTAGCGCCAGTGATTTCTAATGCATGAGACATGCTACCGAGCAAAATGGGAAGCCGAACAAGGGAAATCTTTCCAAGGCACTCGAACGCAAATTACAGCTGGTCAAAATCATCGACAAGGGTCCAAGTGGACGCTAGAAAAGCAGAAAACCTTCATAACACCTGGTCACCACGCAGGCAACAAACCCACGCATCGACTAATGAACATTTACGTCAAACTTAGTACGATCAATCGGCTCTAAACTAACACAAGACAAGCGTCTAAACGAGAACGATACATCACGATCGCACTTACACTCTCATATTAAAGAACAATGGCGTAGGAAACTCCACGATTTCGAACGAACATATACAAGTCATGCTTGCGACGGTAAAAATGACCGGTAGGTCATACCCCTTAAAGGGAAAGCACTAGGAAGGTGTCACAACATCGTAAGAGTCTCGATAGATGGAGAATGAAGCATAAGTTTTCTAAGGATCGAAAGAACGATCTCACCAAAATTTCTCGAATTGCACCACTATAGATTACCAAGGGAGCTATACTAACTAGAAATGCTCAACGAAGTACCAACACTTGCGAACAAGGACCAGAATTTCTCAAAGTTTTACCATCACGAGTTAAAGAGATCCAAATTCCACTAAGAAATGATAAAGCAAAAGGGAAAACCACAATTTCACCCTGAACATTTCTAAGAAGTTCAGCATATTGCCGGACACGGACTCAACTCTAGTAATCATAGAGGAGGCCACAATCACACGACAACCACAGAGAATGCATCGAAGATGCCAGGAGTAAGGGTACCAACACACTCAATGGTGGAAAGGCAACCGAACTTACCATCAGGATCAACACTCAACCTTCAGAGAACGGAGAGACTCGACGTCAGTGAAAGGAGACAGAACTAACAAAACAATCTCTCGAAACAGAAGACTAGAAGCAAGGGTGCATTACAAGCACACAAGCGGAATAGAAGCATGTCATAGTGACCAAGAGAACCCATGGAGACTAGGCATCTCCCTACGGTTCCAAGGTATTCGAACCGAAAGCTCTGATACCAAGTTGTCACGCCCCGAATTTTCAAACCATTTTTTTAAAACAATTTAAATAAATACAGGGAAGATCACTACTTGTCATTCAGATCCATTCAGTTGAATTCTCATGACATACATGATACAATATAAAGTGGAAGCGAAGTACAATGCCGAAACCGGCTACAACTGAAGTACAGAAAAGTCAAGTACAAGTACGACTGAACAAAAGCTGAAGCTACAGTACAAAAGTAAAGGCACTATCCACAACAAGTGCCGAACAAGGCTCAGCTGAAGCTGAGAAGAGAGGTGCAAGCTGCAGCTGGAACTGCCCTGCCTAACTCAAGAAAACCCAGCAGCTGACTCCACTCCAAGGCCAGCTAGTCCTGCAACACAGACTAGAAAAATGGAAAGAAAGAGGGTCTGAGCAAACCACGGCTCAGTGACGGTAACAGCTAAAGACTACAGGGCATGCACAAGAATGTGCACCCTAAGTGTAAACCCAAGTAATAGTAAAACCAACAGTGAGGTGAACACACGCACGCACTACAAGAGTGACTGAGAACCTCATCGATAGACAAACACCGATATGTAACCCAATCATAAACATCGTTCCGGAGAAACCATCCTACCACCATTAACACCCGACACCACCACCAAACGCAATCCAGGAACACTGTGGACCCACACTACCTTGCCCAATGTATTTCCCTTGATAAGTACAAATGTTGTGGATTTGGTGTTGATTTATCTTTGAAGGATATTGGAACTGCATATTACCTTTTCTTGGATTTCATAAGTTAACTTCCTTGGAATCCCGTCTTAAGTCCATTCCAAATCTTTACGTTCGTTTCATCAATAGATAAGTGTTGGAGTCCCATCATAAGTCCACTCCGCATTTTGTTCATTTGCATCGTATGTGTCCCTTGGAACCCAATCATAAGTCCGTTCCAAGTGTGTCAAGTAACCTCGATAGAGGGAAGAGGGTAGTAGTTGGCCGACTAACTAACCCAATTCCTACCTTGCTTTCCCCAAGTACGTTGGGAGGGCTTCCAGTTACCCCCATTGTGCACAATGTCGTGGATGGCGTCCCGGGAATCCCATCATAAGTCCATTCCCGAATCAATATCAAAGTAACTATATCGGAAATTTCTAGCCACGGCTAGTAGATCGTAACGTCGCGTCGTATATAGTGTCAATGTTGTTTGTTGGGGGGTAAGCCTTTTCTGCGGTGGATTCCGGCGGTGAGTGGCTGAGCTGAATGGCTAAACCTGGCTGCACAGTGAACAAATCGTTAGGCTACCGGCGGCGTCGCCGGTGGACCCTCCGATGGCAAGGTCAGAAATGTATTTGTAGAGAGAGAAGTGAAACTTGCAGAGCTTGGGCTTAGAGAGAGCGAACCTCCTTTGCATTGAATGCCAAGCTCCTTATATAGGGCATCGGAGAGTGCTGAGCACGCGCTTCGACGCGGATGTGACGCCCATCTGTGGTGTGGGGCAGTGCACCTGTCCCCTCTGAGTGGGCTGTCGTGTGGCCGACCGGTCGGCCCCGACAATGTCAGGTGGCGCCGCCTGACAACATCGGGCGGCAGAAAAGCTGAT
>NMUG010003996.1:0-14242 GCA_002855965.1 Monotropa hypopitys | reverse complement strand
CAAGCACATTGGTTGAAATCAACTCTTGGAGCTCCATCAAAGGTCGTGGTCCCCGGAACCCACAATTGAAGACGAACACTTCTATTGATTACGATCAAACCTGCAACTTCTCCGTCGCAATGACTCCGCCTGAGCTACCAGAAGGGACAAATCTGCAATAGGAAATGTCGGATGCTGCCATCATCCTCGAGACCGTGAATGAGGAAGCCTCGCCTCCTGACGTGGCCAGAGGGAGCAGAGCTATGTGAACAGATGGACCAGAGAGACCCTTGAAAGATCAGGGTTCAAGAGCGTATATCCGGATGCTGGAAAGCCGGATCAACAAAAAAGATGCCACCATCCTTGCCATTCAGGAAGACATACTGCGGTTGAAAGCAGAGCTGCACGCTCGGGAAGCCCGAGACGCGGGCCAGTCAAAGGGAAGGAAGTCCAGTCACAGGACACCTTCTCCTCACAAGAGGGAGCACCATCGCAGACACGCTCTGGTGCGGTACAAACTGGGGGAATGAATCCAGCCCCATGATCAGGAGAAAGAAAGACACAGAAAAGGGAAGGAGTCGGCTTTCCCGATCCAGAGGGACACTCACCAGACCTCGACCTTTCAACGCCTTGGTAACAACAATGATCCGGTCAACTGTTTCACTGCAAGCTGGGAGCCGGACTGGATCAGCAGTGTAACGGCCCCGAAATTGTAAACCATTTTTTTGAAAGGATGATATTAGAGCAATTTCAATAAACTATTAAGATGAACCACAACCATTCCCAATACCATCCACAAGCCACACACAATGTCAATCACATGCAAGCATAAGCAAAGTCTTTAATCTACTTATTACAGACCATGCACCATTAGCTTTAAATAAAAAGTGCGGAAATAAAAGGTAAGAAATGACGTACAATGGGGATGCTTCAAAAGTCTTCAAGTATCTTGGACATCCACTCCAAGCTATGCCATTGGTTCTTTCTCTAAAAATAGAGGGTTAGGCATATATGCCTAGTAGAGAAATCTAAACAAGATATATATATGATAGCCGTATGTGCGTGCCACTGTACAGAAATACAGATGTGATGCATGCATGAAGGACTCAAAAGGTTTCTAAGAGAGTTATTAAGTTAAGAGTTGTTTCCATTTCTTTCAAGTTCCAAAGTCAAGTGTTTCCAAAACATCTTTCAATGAACCAAGTGTTCCCAAATATTTTCCAATGAACCAAGAGTCCATGTCAAATTCATCACCTTATCAAAATAAGGGTTTTCCAAAATTATTTCTATTTCCTTATCAAAATAAGGTTCACCACATTTAATTGATTATAGGGTTTCGACTAATTCCACGCTAGTAGCTCGTCAACTAAACTAATCGTATAATTCCTCGTATTACCCAACCCGTCGGCAGAGCCCATTCAAACTCCCATTGCGTAATGTCGTGAATGTACAAAATCCCGGGGATCAAAATCCCGGGGATCAAAATCTCATATAAGATAGCCAACCCAAGGATCAATATCCAATACAATCCAATTGATTGATTTCCAAAATCCATGTTTTTCCAAAATTCCCAAGTTAAGCCCAACGACCAAAATCCAAGTTTTTTCAAAGGTTCCAAGGTACCAATTTTCAATTCAAGGCATCAATTGGATAATCCCAACTTCAATTTTCCATTTCTCCAATTTTCCAAAAACATATCAAAATAGGATTTTTCCAAAATTTGGGGGTTTTCAATTTAAATCGTGGGAACATCAAATTGACACTAGGGAGAGTCCATACAACCAATATAACGACTCCTAGACTTGATTTGAGACTCCAATAAAACTCGAAGAACGACATACGTGCATCAACACTAGATTTTGAGAAATTTAAATAGAGGGAGAGATAGAGACACATACACATATGTCTAGAGGTTAGAAAACTCTACCTTAATAAAGATGATGCTTACAACCCTAGGTGAGGGGTCCTTAACAACACCATGAACCGTATACGTCACCGGGAAGAGTTTGACGAGCTCTACGACGTTAATACTTGTGATTTTTCTCAATTCCTAGCCGATTTGCTAGAGTTCTAGAGAGAAGGGAGAGAGAGTTTGAGGGAGAAATGGAGAAGACGGAAGAGAGAGAGAGAATAGGAGATGGTTCTGAACGATTTTAGAGTATAACCTAAGTATAAGATTGTATAAAAACACATGGGAAAAGACGAAAATGTCCCCATTTAATTCTTAGAAATTTTGCCCCAACAACCCGTAACCGATTACGGGGTCAGTTGCAACCGGTTACGGGTGTCACTGCCCCAGAACCATGCGGTCTCCCCTCGCGGGAATCGGTTGGGGGGGAGAAGGGAAGGGGTTACGACAACATACGCGGGAACCGGTTACGGCATCCCCGAAACCGGGTGCGGATGTGGGGGGTTCAGCGGAACTGGTTGCGAGGTGGAGGGGAACCGGTTGCGGGTTCCTCTGGGGTTTTCTCCCTTGATGCCTAGGACGCTTGGGAACCGGTTACGGACACCCCCAAAACCGGTTTCAGACACTTCTGCCCCGAAACTGCTTGAGAGAGTTTTGGACACCAAATCTTCGTTCGAACTCCGATACGATTCAAATTGCGTTGGATTCACGGTTGAATTCTCTACAACTTTCAAGGATCAACCGTAACATCAATCAAGAGGAGATTTTGAGATTAAAAATCAATCAAAATCTATGAAACGGAAATAAGAATTCTAAATTCGATTTATGAAATTCTAGATCGTTACAATCCACCCTCCTTATAGAAATTTCGTCCTCGAAATTTACATAATCAATCAAACAAGGATACAACAAGAAGAATGGAAAGATTTTCTAAGAATTGAATAATTCTGGATATTTTTTCTCGAAAATCTAACTCTCGTTCCCATGTCGCTTCTTCAATATTATGATTTCTCCAAAGAACTTTGACAAGTGGAATAGTCTTTCCCCGCAAGACTTGTTCCCTCGAATCCAAGATACGAATAGGTTGTTCCTTATACGAAATATCGACTTCTAATGCAATTGACGACCAATCTAAGACATGAGAAGGATTCGGTTCGTACTTACGAAGCATAGAAACATGGAACACGTCATTAACACCCAAAATTTGATACAACACCATACGGTAAGCCACTTCTCCTACCCTTTCTATAACATCAAAGGGCCCAATGGAACAAGGTGCAAACTTGCCCCTCTTTCCAAAACGAGAAGTTCCACGACGCAGTGACACTTTTAAGAAAACGTGATCACCAACTTCAAACGATAACGGACGGCGACGATTATCCACATAACTTGTATTACGGCTTTGAGCGGTTAACAAACGTTGACGGATCATCTTAATCTGCTCGGTGGTATGTTGAACGGCTTCCGGACCCATAACTGCAACATCCCCAACTTCCATCCAACAAACAGGTGACTTGCATGGTCTCCCGTACAACGCTTCGAAAGGTGCCAATCCAATACTAGATTGGTAGCTATTGTTATAGGCAAACTCCACAAGAGGCAAGTGATCGCCCCAATTTCCATGGTAATCTAATGCACAAGCACGAAGCATATCATCCAAGGTTTGAATGGTGCGTTCCGACAATCCATCGGTTTGAGGATGAAATGCCATACTAAAATTAAGCTTAGTACCAAATGCCCGCTGCAAACTTCCCCCAAAGTGCGAAGTGAATCTCGGATCTCGATCGGAAACGATTGATAATGGTTCACCATGCATACGGATAATCTCCCGAATATAAAGGCGAGCCAAAGAATCAATAGATTGAGAAACTCGAATGGGTAGAAAGTGTGCCGATTTCGTCAATCTATCGACGACAACCCAAATGGCATCCTTACCTTCTTGCGATCTCGACAAACCAGAAACGAAATCCATGGTGACATGTTCCCACTTCCATTTTGGAATGGGCAACAATTGAAGAGTACCCGTCGGGCGTTGATGTTCGGCCTTGACTTGTTGGCAAGTGAGACACCGCATGACGAAAAGAGCAACATCTTTCCGCATATCGGACTACCAAAATTGACGCCGCAAGTCATGGTACATCTTATTCCTTCCCAGATGGAAGGCAAAAGGAGAGTGATGAAATTCGTGAAGAATCTCCTGACGGCATGACAAAGGAACAAACAATATTTTGTGGAAGCAGACGCTCATATCTTCGAACATTGCCCACTCTTGTGGTGCTTTCCCATCAAGACACCTAGAACGAATAATCGTTGCTTCTTCATCATTGGCTTGAGCATCCACAACTTTCTGCGATAATGAGGAATGAATAGTCATGTTGCACAAGGTGGCGCTCTCTCCAACTTCTTCGGCATAAAGTACAAATTCTCCCAAATCTTCGATACACTTCCAGTCACGAATGGCTAGGCTTGCCAAGTGACAAGACCGTCGACTCAAGGCATCGGCATCTACATTTGCTATTCCCGGATGATAGTGTAGCTCAAAGTCATAGTTTTCAAGATGTTCCATCCATCGTCGCTGTCGCATGTTAAGTTCATCCTGCGTGAATAAGTACTTGAGGCTCTTATGGTCGGAAAATACCTCGAATTTCTCGCCGTATAAATAATTCCTCCAAATTTTCAATGCAAAAAATAATTGCGGCAAACTCTAAATCATACATCGGATAGTTCTTTTCACGAGTTCAACTGACGCGACCGATAGGCAACAACTTTGCCCGTTTGCATCAACACGCATCCCAACCCATCATGTGAAGCGTCGCAATAAATAGTATACCCAATGCCTCTTTCTGGAACAATGAGGATAGGAGATGAAGTCAATCGCCTCTTCAACTCCTCGAAAGCAATCTCTCAAGCATCATCCCAAACGAAACGGACATCTTTACGCGTAAGACGAGTCATGGGAGCAGCAAGACACGAAAAGTCAAGAACAAAACGTCGATAATAGCCTGCAATACCAACTAAACTATGGTACTCGAACACATTGGATGGCCTAAGCCAGGAAATGATAGCCTCAATCTTCACCGGATCAACGGAAACACCCTCTTGGGACACAACATGACCCAAGAATTTTACTTGGGATTGCCAAAACTTGCACTTACTGAGTTTGGCGTACAACTGATTCTCTCTCAAAAGTTCAAGAACTATGCGGAGGTGAGCCTGATGCTCCTCCACTGAAGCAGAATAAATGAGAATATCATCCACGAAGACCACAACAAATTGATCTAAGAACGGCCGGAAGATGCGGTTTATCAAGTCCATAAAAGTAGTCGGAGCATTGGTTAGTCCAAAAGGCATAACCACAAATTCAAAATGACCATAACGAGTGCAAAAAGCAGTTTTGGCAATATCTTCTTCCCGAATGCGCAACTAATGATACCCCGAGCGCAAATCTATCTTTGAAAAGCAAGTAGAACCTTGCAACTGATCGAAGAGATCATCGATCCTGGGCATACGATAACGGTTTTTCATGATCACTCGGTTAAGCTTGTGATAATCAATGCAAAGGTGGAGAGATCCATCCTTTTTCTTGGCAAAGAGAGCGGGCGCTTCCCAAGGAGAAGAACTAGGACGGATAAATCCCAATTCAAATAATTCCTCAATTTGGGACTTCAACTCCCGAAGCTCAGCTAGAGCAAAGCGATATGGTGGAATAGAGATCGTAGCCGATCCAGGAATAAGATCAATTGAAAACTTTACGTCCCTCTCAGGAGGTAGACCCGACAATTCCTCTGGAAAAACATCAGGAAAGCCACAAACAACCAATGGCAAGTCCTGACGATCCGATACATCATCATCCAAGGCCAAGCTGGCAAGCAAACAACAGATGGAGCCACACTCCTTAGGATTATATAAGGCTGATTCAGTGGGGTCCCGACGATCCCCAAAGAAATAAAAGAAATCTCCCTCTGGAGCCTGGATGAGAACCCTACGACGAAAGCAATCTATGGTGGCATGATGAGAAGATAACCAATACATGCCCAATATCAGATCAAACCCGGACATACCCAATACTATAAGGTCAAACATAAAGTGTCGTTCAACGACTGTCATATCGCACTGGCGACAACAATGGTTCAAGGGGATACGGCCTCCAACAGGTGATTCCACTAACAACGGTGGACCGAGCGTCTCTAACTCAAGTCCCAAAGCAGATGCAAATGAGTATGCTAAGAATGAATGTGATGCACCTGAATCAATAAGTACAGATGCCCAAAAATTGTAGATAAGAATAGTACCACGAACAATGGATGTCTCAGGTTGCTGGGATGTAGCCTGTGGTGCAACAGAAGGAACAACGTAGACTCTGCCCTAGGTCGTCTGACCACGCCCAGTTCCACTGTGTTGGCCCGAAGACTGCCCTGGTCCCGGAGGACCTCTTCTGTCAGATCTAGAGCCCTGGCTAGAATGAACCGGAGCTATCTGAAGGTGCTGCTGCGGCTGCTGATACTGTTGGCTCTGGAGGGGTTGCTAGACCGACCCTGCCTCGCTACGGTCAATCCCCTTCGAAGGGCAAGTTCTGGAAATGTGACTGGATTGGCCACACTCATAGCATGTGATAAGAGGACACTCGGTACAAAGATGTCCCTGCTTGTGACACCTATGACAAACAATTTGAGCTTGGAATGAAATACCTTGCTGAATGTGGTTGGTTTGCTGCTTCTGCCCTCTAGAGAACCGTGATTGCTCACATTGTCTCTTCTTCCCAAAGCTACCAGAAGAATTACCAGAGCCGAAAGACTGGCTTCTAGGTTTCCAAAACTTCTCTCGATGGCTCCTTCTTAGATTCAATAAGTCGAGCACACTCGACCATATCAGCAAAGATATGTCGATGCCCAATAATGAGGCATTGGATAGACGGATGAAGACCTCTCTCAAATCTTTTACATTTCTTCTCTTCTGAGTTCACCCAATCCTGAGCAAACCTGGATAACAACTGAAATTTCACAGCATACTGGGTAACGGACATAGCTCCTTGCTCGAGCCTTTCAAACTATAGGACTCCGGAAAGTACTGGCGCTCAAAGATGGCCTCAAAGTATACACATGACATAGTCCCGATTGGATCAATAACTGCTCGAGGATTTGCACCTCCAATTACTCGCAAAGCATCCCTCCTAGCTTCCATGATAGAGGTCCACCATTCATTTGCCTCACCGGAGAGTTGGTACGAGGCAAGTGAAATGCGAACCTTATTCTCTGAGATTTCCAGGATTTCGAAGATATTTCGGATCTTCGTCATCCAATGATTAGCTTCTATAGGATCACCTTCCCCATTGAACCTTGGGGGATCCATTCTACGGAACTCACGGAGAGCCTCCAAAATACGGTTGACAGCATGTTCTCTAGGCGCAGCAACCTCTCGGCTGGCCTCCACCACTGCAGCTGCAATATCCCGTATAAGTTGTCCTGTATTGGCTAACCCTCCGGGGATAAGCCCTTCAGGTTGAGCAATGTCAGGAAGGTCTCTCGGTTGACCATTCACCTCCTTACTAACTGCATCAGGGATTTGGACTCCTCGACGCCCACGTCCACGGTTACCAACACGACGATTTGACATATTTCTACAAGATAGAACATGAATTATATCAGCAAAGGAGACTTAGATAGCAAAAATCTAATCACGAGAGGCATCCTAGAAGTAGGATAGGAACGACTACCAGGAACTCACATAGACCCCAACAACCAAAGAGTTTGAAAGAACAACTCAGGTACAACCAACTAAGGATCAAACATCCTAGACAACCAACGATAGGAAAGGACTCCACGAGTTAATCTTTATAAAATTATTGGTTCAAAATTTTTCCTTTCGTCCTCATGCAATGCACACAAACACACAAGCACACAAGCATGTCATATGATATGCAATGCAAAAGCAAAGCGATGCATCCATTGAGACTAAGTGTCTCCCCAATGTCCCTAAGTTTTCGAAACTCTTGCTCTGATACCAATTGTAATGGCCCCGGAATTTTAAGCCATTTTTTTGAAAGGATGATATTAGAGCAATTTAAATAAACTACTAAGATGAACCACAACCATTCTCAATATCATCCACATGCCACACACACAATGTCAATCGCAGGCAAGCATAAGTAAAGTCTTTAATCTACTTATTACAAATCGGGCACCATTAGCTTTAAATAAAAAGTGCGAAAATAAAAGGTAAGAAATGAAGTACAATGGGGATGCTTCAAAAGTCTTCAAGTATCTTGGACATCCACTCCAAGCTATGCCATTGTTTTTTCCCCTAGAAATAGAGGGTTAGGCATACGCCTAGTAGAGAAATCTAAACAAGATATATATATATATAATAGCCGTGTGTGCGTGCCACTTGTCACGCCTTATTTCTGATAACTGTAAAGCCAACTATCCAAAGATGACACGTGGCGACAGCATATACTAAACACAAACCACTACCCGACAACTGAAATAAAAACTCTGATCTGATTATAAATCTCAGATGATACAGACTCAAATAAATAAAAACTTTGGCAACAAGGCCAATACAACTCAACTACAACATCTCCACAGCTACTACAACTCAACTGAACAAATTAAAAAGCAGACTCAAGGCGAGAGTTAAACATCCTCTCAAATACAAATAAAGAGATAAATAAAAGAATCTACAACTCTAACAAACTAACAACACACTACACCACTGCAGCTGGACTAGACTGAACTCTAGCCTCCAACACCTACACAAATGTGCGTCAGCGACGACGGCTGGTGAATACTTAAATGAAAAGCATAAAGTAAAGAAACAAAATATCTAAGGATCACCATTTCTTTTAAATCACACACCCTTTCTCAAAATTGCCTCTTTTATGAAAAACATCATTTCCACACACACAACACATTTTAGAACACATTTCTTATTTTTCTCAAAACCTCTTTTTATCATCTCTTTCTCAACACAAATACCTTTTAGGTTTCTTTGATAATCACCATAAAATCACCCATTTAGGGAACACCAACTCAAGTAAAAGATCAAAAGATTTAACACCACACCATAACTTATTCGCACAATAATAGCCAAGGGTCATTAAAGCCCGATGACCATCCGTTTTGTCAGATCTGATACCTTGGAATCATTCTCAGATAAGCAACAAGTAATGAACCAGGGGCCACTACACCAGCCCCAGTGGTAAGGACTAGCACCCTTATCTTTAGGTGCATATATATATATATATAATATCACCATATCTCGATTGCACCACCTGTGCATTGCACCACTTGTGCATAATGATCCATAGACCTACCTAATCTAATGCATGGCTATTAAAGCACTCCAAAAATACCATTTTGTTATTACAAAATCACTTTCCTTTATTCTTCACCAAAACACCATTTTACACAACTCCTCTTTTTACTCAACATCACATTTCTCATTTAAAATCCTCTTTAACTCACACCAAACCATTTTCTATATTGAACTACCAATTCCCATTTATCTTCTCTTCTCAAAACATCTTTCATATTTGAAAACACATTTAACATTTTCACAATTCACTCCATTTGATAAATACGTGATCCAAAGGATTTTCCATTTCTCAATACTTTTCAAAACACAACACGTTTCATACTACTAAAAGTAGTAACTTACTTTAATTTATACGATTCATAGAATTACTCACCACAATTGGAAGAAAACTCTAAAGGACTTGCTTCCCTTTCCTTTGAGCCGAACTTGAAGGCTCTCCAACACCTAGATACACCCAATATACTAAAATAAGCCTCTGATAATTTTTACATAAATAACCTACAATTTGTTATTAATTTTTCTCCAAAACATAATTTTCTCAAAACTTCATTGATTTCCCGAGGCTCTAGATACTGGTATCTTGAGCTTCTCGGATACCAGTATCTTGAACAGATACCTCTGATACTGATTTCTAGCCAAGGATGATTCTGGGATACCGATGTATGGGATACCGGTATCGTAACATACTTGGATACCGGTATCAGGACCTCTTGTAATACCGGTTGCACAGCTTATGGGATACCGGTTTCTGGCCAATCCCGAGATATCGCATCTGGATACCGGTTTCTCTATTACCGGTTTCATGATATTCCCTAGGATACCTGTATCACAGCTTACCCAGATACCGGTATCTGGGAAATTCCACAGAACCCGTATGAACCCTGCAATAATCTGGGTTTGTTCTAAAAATCAGATTTTGATCGAATTATCATAGCAAAACTTGATCTTTTTCTACCAAATTTTAAACAAATATACTAGATATGATTTCTAACAAATCTGTATTTTTAGTTTTAAGAAATATTACCCCACTTGGATGGAAGAAAAATTAGAACTTATGCCGCAGACTTGCATCTCTCCTCCTCCCACTACTCTGTTCACATTCTTCTTCACCGAACTTCTGCAACTTCGAGCAACCCTTCTCCCTTACCCAAATATCCTTCACTCTCTCTCTTCTTTTCAATTTAACTCTCAATAATTTATGAAATTATTTATTAACTTAAACCACATTAGATAATATTTTTAATGTTCTAAAATCCCATTTATTAATTATTACTAATTCTTAATCGTGATATGGATCTCACACCACTGTACAGAAATAAAGATGTGATGCATGCATGAAGGACTCGAAAGGTTTTTAAGAGAGTTATTAAGTTAAGTGTTGTTTCCATTTCTTTCAAGTTCCAAAGTTAAGTGTTTCCAAAATATCTTTCAATGAACCAAGTGTTCCCAAATATTTTCCAATGAACCAAGAGTCCATGTCAAATTCATCACCTTATTAAAATAAGGGTTTTCCAAAATTATTTCCATTTCCTTATCAAAATAAGGTTCACCACATTTAATTGATTATAGGGTTTTGGCTAATTCCACGCTAGTAGGTCGTCAACTAAACTAATCGTATAATTCCTCGTATTACCCAACCCGTCGGTAGGGTCCAGTCAAGCCCCCATTGCGCAATGTCGTGAATGTAGAACATTCAGGGATCAAAATCTCATATAAGATAGCCAACCCAAGGATCAATATCCAATACAATCCAATTGATTGATTTCCAAAATCCATGTTTTTCCAAAATTCCCAAGTTAAGCCCAACGGCCAAAATCCAAGTTTTTTCAAAGGTTCCGTGGTACCAATTTTCAATTCAAGGCATCAATTTGATAATCCCAACTTTAATTTTCCATTTCTCCAATTTTCCAAAAACAAGTCAAAATAGAGTTTTTCCAAAATTTGGGGGTTTTCAATTTAAATTGTGGTAACATCAAATTGACACTAGCGAGAGTCCATACAACCAATATAACGACTCCTAGACTTGATTTGAGACTCCAATAAAATCCGAAGAACGACATACGTGCATCAACACTAGATTTTGTAAAATTTAAATAGAGGGAGAGATAGAGACACATACACATATGTCTAGAGGTTAGAAAACTCTACCTTAATAGAGATGATGCTTACAACCCTAGGTGAGGGGTCCTTAACAACACCATGAACCGTATACGTCACCGGGAAGAGTTTGACGAGCTCTACGACGTTAATGCTTGGCATTTTTCTCAACTCCTAGCCGATTTGCTAGAGTTCTAGAGAGAAGGGAGAGAGAGTTTGAGGGACAAATGGAGAAGACGGAAGAGAGAGAGAGAGAGAGAGAGAGAGAGAGTAGGAGATGGTTTTGAACGATTTTAGGGTATAACATAAGTATAAAGTTGTGTAAAAACACATGGGAAAAGACGAAAATGCCCCCACTTAATTCCCAGAAATTTTGCCTCCCGACAACCCGTAACCGGTTACGGGGTCAGTGGCAACCGATTACGGGTGTCACTGCCCCGGAAGCATGTAGTTTCCCCTTGCAGGAATCGGTTGGGAGAGAAGGGAAGGGTTTACGACAGCATGCGCGGGAACCGGTTACGGCATCCCCAAAACCGGTTGCGGATGTGGGGGGTTCAGCGGAACCGGTTGCGAGGTGGAGGGGAACCGGTTACGGGTTTCTCTGGGGTTTTCTCCCTTGATGCCTAGGGCACTTGGGAACCGATTACGGACACCCCCGAAACCGGTTTCGGGCACTTCTGCCCCGAAACTTCTTGGGAGAGCTTTGGACGCCAAATATTCGTCCGAACTCCGATTTGAACGATTCAAATTGCGTTGGATTCATGATTGAATTCTCTACAACTTTCAAGGATCAACCATAACATCAATCAAGAGTAGATTTTGAGATTAAAAATCAATCAAAAACTATGAAACGGAAACAAGAATTCTAAATTTGATGTATGAAATTCTGGACCATTACAAGCAGTGATTCGACCTATCACGAAAGCCAATTCGAGAGGCAGGAAAGAAAGAGAAAATTCTAGAACGACGATACGGCCACCAAGGGTCACGTTTTGGTCCACTCCCGGTCGCATGACAGGGACCGGACCATCCATCACAAGGACTTGCGGGACAGGTTGGACGCCATGAGAAAGGAGGACCAGACCACTTACTCCCGGACAGATCAAATCCATGCGCAATTGATCTCCTCCCCCTTTTCTCTGGCTATTGATGCATTTCGACCTCCACGGGGCTTCACTGTTCCGAAATTCAAGAAATACGATCCAATCTCCGACGCATACGTGCACCACGTGCATTTCCGGCAGATGATGTCACTCTATATCACGGAGGATGAGCTCCTGTGCAAGGTCTTGCCTTCCATCTTGGGAGACCTGGGCTTGATGTGGTTTGATAAGCTGTCGAAGCAATCAATCAGATCCTTCTGGGAGCTCTCACAGGCCTTCTTGGCCCGGTTCGTGACCAACACCAAGCAGAAGAAGGAGGTGGATGCCCTCCTGGCCCTCCGGATGGGAAAATGTTAATCCCTCCAGAAGTACGCAACACGATACTGGGAGGTATACAACGAGATTGAAGGGTGCACCCCCAGAACAACGGTCCTATCATTCAAAATGGGACTGGACCCCAGGAGCTGGCTATTTGAGGACCTCACCCTCTCCAGCCCAACGGACATGATGATCTGATGTCCGGATAGAAAAGCACTGCAGACTAGAGGAGGCCCGGACTGAATGGCTAAGAGCCGAGCCCAATGTTGGATCCAAAACCGGACCAAAAAGTGGGAGTGTGCCAAGACAGGTCAATAACATCAAAGCAAAGGAGAAGAGGGTTCCCCGACCAGACGAGTTTGCTGCGAACCGTGTGATATTCAAGATGTCAATCTATGAGTTGCTTCGGAAGATCGAAAAGGAGTACTACTTCTGGTACCCTCCGAAAATTATGGGAGAGTTTACGGGAAAGAACACCTCTATGCAGTGCTCCTATCACCGGGACAGAGGGCACCTCACGACATGGTGCAAGGCGTTCAAGACATTCCTAGAAGAGCAAGTAGATATTGGGAGGCTCCAGTAATACATTGATGAAGAAAAGACAACAGCTGGACTGTCACCTCCTTCGTCCTGGGACAACGAGGAGGTGGTACAGGTCATTAACGTCATATACGGGATGATGTATCAGGCTGCCGAGCAAAGGATCAATGAAGAGATCTGGTTGAGTCAAACCGGACAAATAGTGATGAATATCGACACGGCACCAAAGCGACCAAGACTAGAGCCGAAATGACAGATTACCTTTTCGGAGAAGGATCTTGAGAGGGTCCAATTCCTCCACAGTGACGCTCTGGTCATTAGCCTGAAGCTCGGCAACTGCCTAGTCCGGATGATCCTCATTGATCCAGGGAGCTCAGCGGATGTGATGTACTACCCACTATTCAAACTGTTAGGTCCAAAATCCGCATGGATATTATTTTGGTACTTTTGACAATTTCATGATTGACAAAATATAATTTATTCAGTTGTAATTTTTATTTTTAGAAGCGTCTGTTTAGGTTGTGGAAGGAAAAATTCAAACGGTCATGTAATTTTTTTATTATTTGAGTCATCGAAAGTCAAAAAAAATTTATCGGGCTTGAGAATACATTGTCAGGAGTATCAAGCATCGGTCGAGCGGACGTTGAGCACGCGACTGGCACGCGGCCGCAAGCGCGCAGGCACTACATGTTTTTCGCACATAAGACTATTTTTAGTGGGATTTTCTTATTTGCTATATTTTTGTATTTCCTAAAAAGTTAGTCTAGCATATATATTTTATTACCTAATATAATACTTTTGTAAACTTATCCTATATTTTATTGATATATTATATTAGGTATTAATTCATCTATCTAATAAAAAATAGGAAAGGGGATCAGTAGTCTGTTAATAAAAAGGGAAAGAGAGCAAATTTGAATTCTTTGTGCAAAGTGTTTTTGGAATTGTTGTCTATCTAAAATAAATTTTCCAATATATATAT
>NMUG010003995.1:0-14243 GCA_002855965.1 Monotropa hypopitys | reverse complement strand
GGCCTTTCTCTTTTATTTGGGGCACTGTTGTATAGGGTTATGTTATAAAACCCCTTTTGCCTCCTTTCAGTTGTATATCATTTCATAGCAAGCATGTGTTGTAATAAGTAGTATAATGGGTAGTGTGTGTGTGTGATAGATAGTTCTTTACCTTTTTGTTTGGATATTCGTTACCTACATTTAACACTTCTCAAAAAAATGTCTCAAATTTGGGAGTGTTACAGAATAGGCATCAACAGAACACGCAATAAAATTTTGTTCCATTTTTGTAGTATAAATTGAAGTAAAAAAGATGTGCATTTATTGTTCCATAACGTTCAAAGCATATCACCACATACCTCTCCAGGATGGCGATTGTTCAAACCATATGCCAATTGAGTTTGTAGTTATGTTGTGGGATTACTTATGATACATCCGAAGAATGTGCTTCCATATTCTACAACCACGAAATAATGAAGTTAGAAAACCGAAGATGAGATGCCTTATAGAAGTATAAAAGCTACAAAATTAATGACATCTATTATACAACAAATCCCATGCCAAGATCATTTTAAAAGTCCAAGATTTGAGCATTCACTGCATTCTGCTAAATTCCTGGACATGCCAACATGCTGACTACCTCTCTTATGCATCAAATAGTCAAAACAACAAATTGAAACTAAGTACATGGTGGCACTAAATTTCTTGACTCTATTTACCTACATCGTCAATTGACCCGAATAGATTTATTGTAACTTATATGAATGACTTATCCATGACAGTAAAAGGAACAATGCCAAAAGTAAAAAGACAACAGTTTTAACATAATTAAGTCATCATGTTCGCCTCTGTATGTTGCATTTATCGTTATGTTGTGGAATTAACTGCGACACATCCTAAGAATGTGCTTTACCAAAAAAATTAAAAAACCTATTTGCAAAATGATATTACAAATAACATGGAATTTTTAATGAATACTTTACAAATATTTAGTTTATAAAAAGCTATCAAAAATCGATTTAAGCCATTAACCTTTTTACACATAGACAAACCGTGTACCACAGATCATATACAACAGACCAAAATTCTCTATAGAGGTGGTCGTCCATCTATCCATGTTACAAATGTGTTCGTCCATTCATGCTACATAGGTGGTCCATTCGTGCTATGATAAAATTTGTAATACAGGTTGTATTTCAATACATGCTGTATTTCAAACACGATACTATAGAGAGAGAGGTGTTGAGGGGAGTGCATAGCAGAGTAACATATTTCTCCATTCTTTCAATACAGGCTGTTCAAGCATTCTAAACGTTAGAATATAATGTTATGCATAATATGTTACAATTGGTACTGAAACAATTAAAAACTCATGAATGAAAAAAAATCAAATTTCTGGAGAGTCTAGTAAACGAAAATTAAATGTACCAGATGTAATAGAACCCCAACACTTCTAGGGACGAAACCCAGAACGTAAATCAGAAAGTTGGCAACAGAGCTTTTTCAACACCTCATAGATTAGCGTTGGCATGCCCCCCAACACTTCAGGGGACGTTTTTTTAACCCCTACACTTCATGGGACGTTATGTCGTGGTATGCCCCCAAATCAAAGAAAAAAAAGCATCAAAGAGGGCAAACCTGAAGACCTAATTCACTTCATAATGCACACGTCGACGGGACTCCCATTACTTCCTACAAAGGCTCACTCAGCCATCAAAAGGCATTTTGGTTCACCACTGGTCGGAGTGTATCTGACTTGTGCTGTCTCTTGCAAGAGAGAAGGTCAGCGCATGGACGACATACTTGGCAACTCCTCTACTACCTTATTTCTGTGGCAGACGATAAACAGGACCCCACAGATTATTTATAAAAAAAGAGTAAGAATATAAGTGTTAAGTACAAAAAAAACTTTTAATTCCAAGCAAAATTTGTTAATTTAATGAATTAATACAATGTAGAATCATAGATCGTAGCAGCAGGACTTGGACCAACATCTCTGGCAATTGAATAGCGTGTCTTGTATGCTGGACCACATGATCATCAAGTAATGAAAGAAAACAAACTTTTAGACTGATTTAAGCTTAAAATTACAAATTTTTAATTTATCTTTATTTTCTAATATATTTTCGAAATTTGACCGAATCGTACGATTCTCGATTCAGTTCGATTTACCATTCAGAAAATGTCCGATTCGATTCTCGATTTAATTCACAATTTCAAAACCTTGTTATAGAGATCCAAATGCCAAAAATGTCGTGGTTCTCTGCTTCTGCAAATGTACGCGAAGTATTGAAGATTGGTTTCAACACTAATCTATGAGGTGTTGGAAATCAGAAAGTTACTGAACCCAGTTGGAAATTAGAAAGTTGTCAAATGGTCCATGAAGAACTGAGTTTTTTCTGATGAGCACCATCAACAATCAAAGATCAAATCGCCATCCAACACAACTGAGCACCATTAACCATTAGTCATTGAATGGCTGGATCAAATCAATAGCCAAAACCAAAATCAAAACACAAAAAATCAAAACTAAAATCGGAACACACGCATACCTCTCTCACTGTTGCGCGGTGGAACTATAGATGACTTAGGTGGTAGTGGAGCTTTAGGTGAGTGCTGTAGATGGGCGATGGCATGGGCGATGGCGGTGGAAAAGCATTCGAAATGGAGTCGTTTTGTGTTTGACGGATGGAGAAGCTGGCAGTGCCGGTGGATAAACAATAGGCGGAGGGATCGACGATGGTAGAGATGGAACTGTTTTGTGTTTGAGAACGGAGCTGGAACCATTTTGTGTTTGAGATCGCAGCTGGAACAGGACTGTCAAGAATGGAGATGGCGATGAGTTATCTCTGTAATCGTTTGATTTTTTGAAGAGAGAGGGAAT
Source organism: Monotropa hypopitys (assembly GCA_002855965.1). NCBI lineage: Eukaryota > Viridiplantae > Streptophyta > Magnoliopsida > Ericales > Ericaceae > Monotropa > Monotropa hypopitys. Next base: position 11,380 of record NMUG010003995.1, on the reverse strand, counting down.
CATTTTCTATGGTTGTGTGTCTCGAGAGGGATGGACAGTGTGAGAACGTTTCCAATGGGTGCCACGTAATCAATCCGTGTTACCAATGGATCAGAGTCATTCAAATTGATATTGGATGATATGTGCCACAAATGTGTCTCACCCAAATGGGAAATTCTATGCGTACGCCTAAATTTTGCGTACTACGCACATGCATATCTGGCAAGTCGATGTGGAAGGAAATGCCCTGTCATCTTCCTTCTATTTTGGCGCCAAAATGAAAAAATCATCCGTAACTATTCATGAACTCTGATCGAAGAAATGTCTCGCCACTGTCGCCCGTCATCTGTCTCTCCTCCTGCGCCGCCCATCATCGCCGAAGGCGCCTGTGCCGGCCATCATCGCCGGTGCCTATTGCACTGCCCAGTATCACCGGTGTCATTCCCTAGCTTCAGCACGTACTCCACCAACGCCATTCCATCCGCACCCCAGCCTGGAACCATTCCCGTGACTCTATCCTGCCTGTTGTAATTGCAGGTATAAAAAACCCCAAGAACCCCATATAAAATTCATTCCGTTGGATATGTTTTTTGGCAGTAGTGAAATTCATTCTAATAGTGGTATAATGTGGACATTTCCTTGTTTGTAGAAGAATGGAGGTGCAACAATTTAATGAGTTTGGCATTGAAAGCACAACAGAATTTGATTGTGACAACCCAATCGTTGAGCAAAATCCAAATTGTGAGGATGTATTTGAACTTACGATTGGAATGTGTTTTGATTCCAAAGACGAAGCCTATGAATATTACGTTAGTTATGGGCGGGGGCGGAGCCAGGAATTCAAAATGGGGGTGACACAATTGAAACGGGGTGTCACCCCTACCAAAAAATTATCTAATTAAGTGTATTTTTTGGAAAAAAAATTTTTTTTAGTTTTTCCCTTAAAAAAAATTTTTTTTGAGATTTTTTTCCAAAATTGGGGGTGGCACCTGCCACCTCCCCCCTCCACACAGCTCCGCCCCTGGTTATGGGAAACGACATGGTTTTGGCGTCATCACAAGAAGCTCTCACAAGCTTAAGAATGGACTAAGAGCGACTGTCACTTGGTGTTGTCATCGGGTTGGAAAGACAAGGAGTAAAGCACTTAACCCTGTCGAATCTCATCCGACTACCAAAACAGGATGTAAAGCATCATGCAATGTCTCTTTGCAACACGATGGTAAGTGGAAGGTTAATTCAATTGAACTCAATCACAACCACGATTTGGATCTCGTAAAAGCTAAATATCTAAAATTCAATCGGACACTTCCTGTACATGCAAAAAGGGTAATTGAATTGAATTGCTCAGCCGGAATCAGGTTGAATAAGACCATTAATTCATGTGTGATTGAGGCAGGGGGTCATGAGAATCTAACATGGTTAGAAAAGGATGCAATAAATCACATTGATAGAGTGTGACACTTAGAACTCAAAGAAGGAGATGCCACTGCAATGCTCAAGTATTTTGTTAAAATGCAGGGCGACAATGGAAGCTTTTTCCATGCCGAAGATGTGGATGAAGAAAATAGGTTAAGGAATATTTTTTGGACCGATGCAAGGAGTATTGAAGCATACAAAGAATTCGGTGATGTTGTCACATTTGACACTACTTACTTGGTTAACAAGCACACCATTGGTTCACAACATTTGTTCACAGTGGTGGGAGAGGGATGCAGTGATATGGAGTTTTTACCGTGGTACGGGACTGGTGCGATGATGTTCGGGTGGTGCGGTGCTGAATGGAATCAGATGTTACAGCAGCTCCCAGTGTCATCGTATGACGCCGGCGATGATGGGGGGCGACGGTGGTGGAAGAGGAACATCGGACTGAGGGTTTTGATATTTTTGATTCAGTGAATTTGGGTCTCGGGTGTTGAGGAGAAACGGGTTTGAGTCAAATCGGATGTTGGGTTGTGTAGGGAAAAACGGGTTTGATTCTAATTATTGCCATGTCACCTTTATGCGTACTCGTACGCACATAATGTGCGTACCCCATAGACGGGCTCCAGCCAAATTGTCTTCGTGAATGTGCAAATTGATCTGATCCATTCAACCAATAATCAAATTTGATCCAACGGTCCTCTATGAGTGTTAGGTTTGAGATGACGTGGCTATAGAGTAATGATAAAAGATATGACTGAGACAAAATGTATGACTGAGACAGAAAATGTATGACTGAGACATATGAAGAATATGACTGGGACAATTTTCTGTTATGTATAATAGATTGTGTATAGATGTGACGTGGTGAAAAGATATGACCGGGACACTTTAAGTATGACTGAGATAATTGAAAATATGACTGTGACAACTTTGTATTTTGTATAATAAATGTCTTTTGGGCGGAAAAGTTTTTGGGTTCAAAATAAGTCCTAAATTTAATCATCTCCAACGACAAACCTTTTAAAAACTCTTTTAATTCCCCAAATTTAATCAATACTTGTTCAAATACCCTAAATAAATTACCATCTCTACAACCATCATACCTCTTTTAAATCATCAAATATTTTATTAATATTCCAACTGTGTCATCTCTCTTCGACTGTTTAGTATGAGATCTATCTTGAGGTTCCATACGAATAATCTGAATCATTCATAAATTTTAAAATAATATTTTAAATAACTCTATAAAAATTAGTGTAATTGGATAACAAAATTTCTTCATTTGGTAATTAAATTTTTATTTAGAAATGTTAGGCCAACTTTTGAAGACATGCCCAGATTTAACTGAGTTTAGAGGTTTATTGCAACACTCCTAAATTTTAGAGACGCATTTGGATATCTTGCCCTTAAATTTGAGTTTGGGTAATCGCACACACTTTTTGTGCACACAATCCACACACAATTTGTGTGCGGAGCACAGCGGGGCTCGTATGAAAACTTTGACTTCGGGGTTTTGTTAAAATATTATTTTATATTGTTCTGTAAAAAATCAACTCAATAGATAATGTATAAAAAAAATTTAATCGTTTGAATTTTCATTGACAATTTTTTATACTTTTTGGATAAAAATTCAAACGATTAAGAAAATTTTATATATTATTTAATTGAGTTGATTTTTTTATAAAATAGCATAAAATAATATTTGTAACAAAAACCTGATGTCAAATTTTCTGTACGGGCCCCATTGTGCTTCGCACACAAATTATATGCATATTATGTGCACAAAAGTGTGTGCAAATAGGTTTAGTGTTTATTGCAATACCCCTAAATTTTTAGAGACTCATTTAGATATTGGTTGTCTTTAAATTTGAGTTTAGGTATCCATTTGAAGAGTCTATTTACCGTGATAGATTCTCATCTAAATAAGTTGTGAACTTCTAATCTTGACTATTAGATTTATACAATGGTTTATGTATTGTGTTACGCTTTAAAATTATTGAGTGCCGATGGGCACGGGCAATACACTAATTCATTTAGATGGTTAGAAAATTTTCTGCCTATTTGAATATCCGTTGAAGATGGTCTAACGACGTCAAGCTTTTGTCTCAGTATCAGTATGTCTGATTCAGCAATTCCCAACCCCGATCCAAGGTTATCTCCTCCCGTGCATCTCTCTGCTTCCAATAAACCAATGCAATTGACACAATGGTAATTGTTATGATTAGGTTTTTTTGCGGATCGCATTCCGACGACGGTGCTGGTAATGGCTTGGCGCCTACTGATTATGCTGAGATTGTGGTGATTCGTCACGGAGAAACAGAATGGAATGTAGAGCGAAGAATTCAGGTTTTTTTCCCTATCAATGCCTGATGCAACCATCGCCATTCATCATATGATTTAGATTTTCGTAAATGCCCAATCTTTTGCTCCTGTATATGAGTTAAGAACTACTACGTGTTTATTTTGTTTGAAGGATTTGAGGATACAAAGGCATAATTGCAGTTTGGTGCTACAAATTGCGCCAACATTGCCATGTTTCTTCCAAAAGTCATACATCGTGATTTTTTAAGGATTTTTGAACCGTCACTTGATTACTTATTGGTAAATGGCGGTACTAAGGGAGGGTAAAACTAAAAATGATTTTAGAAGCTGTAGTTAGAAAATAGGTCTTTTGAATATTATATTACAGAGCACAATGCTCTTTATCAAAAATCTATAAAAAATGACGGATTCATATAGTGTATGGTGTACCCCGTTTGATTGGACCTTGATTTGAAATGATATTTCAGAAATTTTTGAACCATTTGGACACAAACTTCCGAAATTCGTCGAACCATTCAGACACAAACTTCCGAACTACCCTATGTCGTTCGGAAGTTTATGTCCAAAGTGGACTGTATTTAGCATTCAGACACAAATTTCTGAAATTCGTCGAACCATTCGGACACAAACTTCCGAAAACGGATTGTATTTAGTAGTTTGATGGTTGTATATAGAATTCCCCTTTGAGAATCGAACCGAGTACATGGTCCGAGAGATAGAGCAATCGAGATTTGAGAGGCAGAGGGGTTGGGCGGGCTGCGACGTGCAGTGAAGAAGAGGGAAAAAGAGTTTGAGAGGGAGGGCAAAGAGGGGATGTGCGGGGCTGCGCCTGTGTCGTGCAAAAGAGGGAAAAGGGGGGGGGAGGAGTTAGGGTTTCACGGGTTAGGGGGAAAAATGAAATCAAAATATTTTTCCACTGTTTATAAGCAAATATTTTTTGAGGGCACAAAATCGAACCCTCGACCGTTTGCAAGCAAAAATTTTCTTCTTCCACTGAACGAGGCTTATTAATTTGAAACATTTAAGAAGAAATATTACTTATTATTTCTTCGAATTTTGGGGCCTAATTTTGGGGTCTAAAGCGGCCGCCTTATGAGCTACTACATCAGGGCCGACCCTGTTGAGAATACAGAAATACGAGTTTTGACATGGGCTGGTGGGGGCCACGGCCCCCTCAATTGTTTTATAAAAAAAATTTAGGAATTTTTTTGTAAAAAAAATTGTATGAAATTTTTTAGGGGCAATGGTTAAAAAATTACTTCCCGGCCCCCTCCGATATTAAATCCTGGATCCGCTCCTGGACATGGACATGCGTGGATGTCCTCCCCACTCCGCTCGTTGTGGTGCGCGGATTCCTTCTTCCACAATGAGGGAAAAAGATGTGTGATGTGATATCTTGCGTATCGAGTGCCAATATTTGAACTCATGATATTTGTTGCAGCATATCGTTTCGAATAGATACCCATTACGGCGTATCTTGACTTTGAAATGACCACTTGGTTCTAAGAACCAAGAAACCATATATAGAGATTCTTTTAAGGTTCGGGAGTTAGGGTACGATGAGAAGAAGAGGTTACGCACCCCTCTTCTCCCAACCGAATGGTTGACCTTTATTTTTTCAATAATGGGCTTTTGGTAGGGGTGTAAATGAGCTGAGCCGAACTTTGGCATGTTCGAGCTCGACTTATTTACAAACAAACTTTAAACGAGCCGAACTCTTATCGAGTCGAGCCTATGCATACAAGCCAAACTTTTTTGAGCCGAGCCGAGATTTAGAGTATAGAACTCGACTTGTATACTAAATGAGCCCCAAACTCGATCTCGAGCTTGGCTCAATTACTAAGCGAAGCGAGCCGAACTGAGCTCGCGAATGGCTAGGTTCGTTTACACCCCTAGCTTTTGGTATGGTTATATGAAATTAGCAACATGGACGTTTTAATTAATCTTCTTTTAATAGAAAAAGCAGTAACAAAACAAATAGGGGAGAAGGGGATCAGGAACATGTTGATATATATAGAGATGTGGCGGTCATAGAGAGAAGCCAACGGCCGGACTGTAGTCACACATCAATTGCACAACAATTACATGGATCATGTGGCCGTAACTCTCGATGTTGCGGTCGTTATTATGTTTCACACTCGAAGATTCCAAATGCAAAATAAACTGCGAGAAATAAAAGAGCAAGTTAGTAGTGCTAGCCTGACGACTGCGGGGTCATCCCATCTCGGATCCCTCGAATCTAGATTGAATTGCTTGTGAATTTGGAGTTCGAACTTGAATTTCGGTAGAATTTCGGTAGAATTTCGGCTTGATTTATAGCTTTCTAAAGAACTTAGGAAGAGCTTCAAACTCTCAAGAACTCTCTTTAAAATCACTCAAAGTATTCCCCTCGAATATAATATAGGGACCTTCTCTCTTGATTTGTGAATGAAAGTCAATGTTGTAGATAGTTTTTTTTATTTATTAAAAGGATTAAACAGTCCAAACAAAATTACCAACAAATCTTACCAATGCTTAACAGAATTTCTTTCGGGCCCCACTGTGATGATCCAAACCATTCATGATATTCAAATCGATAAAATATATGGTCCTGCAAAAATTCAACTCAATCGGATATCGGTACGTGTTTGATCTAAACAGTGGTAGGAGTTTAATGTTATCTCCTCTCGTCTGAAACCGAACATTATGTTATTTTTTACTTTAAGTTTAATACTATGGAGAATGGGAGCGGAGGGAAAATATTATTACAAAATAAAATAAAATAAAAATCCGACTATTCTCTAGTCCTCAATTAATCCCCGATTATTCGGCCTAGTCGCTAGTCCCCCCTCGCCCTCCCGACTAGTACCTAGTGATTTTTAGAACATTGGTTTATATCCAAAAGTGAAGTATGGTATGCGTCTGCCATTTATAACAAATCTTTCACATCAGAAATACTGAATTGATAAACTTTTGATTATCAAGACTATTTATATATATTATTGTTAATTTTCTGCGTCGTATATATTGTGTAAATAAACCAAGGATAATTATAAAATCAAAGGGTCAATTATTGAAAAATATAGTATCTATAGGGCAATGTGGAGTGCCTAACACATTTTCCACTCATAACAGTAAATTTCCGAACCCATATTTCTAGATCACAAATCAAACAATCATCGTATAATATCATCCTTGTGACACCCCCAGTCTAAGGTGTTACCTGGAGTCACGGAGGGGAGATTCGGGTCGATGGACAAGTCCCACATCACTTGGTGGATGTAAGTTGTGTGTACTATAAATAATAGATCATGAACCTACCTTGCACAAGGCCTTTTAAAGTCGTGCGGGAGTAAAAGCCCATTGAAACATCCCAGTTAAGTGTGCTCATCCTGGAGTAGTCCAGGGATGAGTGACCCACTGGGAAGTCCACTGGGACTTGGCGGCCAAAGCGGACAATATTGTGCAGGGTGGGAGCGAGTCCTTACATATGGTATTAGAGCCTGCACTAACCGGAAATGTGGGACCAGAGGAGAATCTTGACCCCACACGAGGACGTGTGGTCCAAGTGGGGGAGATTGTGACACCCCAATCTAAGTTGTTACCTGGAGTCCCGGAGGGGAGATCCGGGTCGATGGACAAGTCCCACATCGCTTGGTGGATGTAAGTTGTGTGTACTATAAATAATAGATCATGAACATACCTTGCATAAGGCCTTTTAAAGTCGTACGGGCGTCAAAACCCATTGGAACATCCCAGTTAAGCGTGCTCGTCCTGGAGTAGTCCAGGGATGGGTGACCCACTGGGAAGTCCACTGGGAAGTCCACTGGGACTTGGCGGCCAAAGCGGACAATATTGTGCAGGGTGGGAGCGGATCGTTACAATCTTTGTATTAGATGAGACATTTTACCTTTATATTGGAACAAAATATTTTTAACCTCGTATTGGAAGAAAACCGTTCTCATATTAAAATAGATATTTAGGATGACCTAACACATCCTTATCAAAGCTAGGTGGCGACTCCATATTTTATAAAATGGTCCCAGTTGTGCTCGTAAAGCTATATATTTTCAAACATTGATCGCATCCAAAATTCGGTCGCGGCAATATCTCGTGTGTAAGGTGATCTCGTGTCCACACAATCGATGCAAATACTATGTTTTCTTAAGGTGATGGAGCCTTTAGAATTAAACGACATGATGATAAGTAACAGTCGTTCTTTTGATTAGGCAATCGTGTAAATCCTTGAGGTGGCGCCCCTCTATTATTCGGCTAATGAATCAAAGACCTGGACGTTGCTTCAGAAATTGTGGCGGTCGTACTATCAAATGGTTGAAAATTGTTTTCTTGCATGTGAGCTCCTCAACTCTTAGTATAAAATAACTTCCCTCGTTCTAAGGACATCATAGTCAACCCTTAGTTCTGCCAGAATCTCGTTCTTTTGTCAATGTGTTCATCTTCTTCATAGGAAGCACCCGAGGCGGGATTACATATTTACAAAGTCAAATTGGAATGTCTGCAGTTACCGTCTCCAGGGGCGGAGCCAGGAATTCAAAATGGGGTGGCACAATTGGAACGGGGTGTCACCCCTACCAAAAAATTATTTAATTAAGTGTATTTTTGGAAAAAAATTTTTTTTTTTAGTTTTTCCCCTAAAAAATTTTTTTTCTGAGATTTTTTTCCAAAATTGGGGGTGGCACCTGCCACCTCCCCCCTCCACACAGCTCCGCCCCTGACCGTCTCTGACAAAACTCAGAAGAGCAAGCTAGCGTATGAGAGTAAGTGTCAAAGCATATAAGACATCCCGATTTGCCTTGAGTAAATGCCTAAGCATAAAAAATCATAAAAAATTGCAATATGCGGAAGTAAGCATGCATTGGTCGAGCCAGGACACTGCCTACATATCTTTGTTGCATGGAATCAAACCAAGTGTCGTTTCTGCAATTTATAACCCAATGACTGGCCCATAGAGCGCAACAACCAGTTTTTCCTAGCCCCGGTTCAAAGAAAAATGCAAAATGCGAATAGCTGTGAGAATGCAGGTTGTACCATGCCCGCGAATGAATGTGGATGATAGCAGAAATCTTGCTAGATGTTTTTCCATCTAGAACTTATAAGTTGACAGAGGTTGTCTCACAGAAACTTCATTGGTGAAAGGAAAAGAGAGGATGACGAGTGACACAATAGGGAAACTAGAAGGATTGTAGAATTAACTATGCCCTCCCAAATAGGGGCACATGCATTCTCACATTCAACCCTCAAATCTCGTTAAGTAAATTTTATAGGTGAAAGAATAATGAGTTGCTAACAGTCATTTATTCCCTTCCCCACTTGTCATTGAGATCATTGCTCTCTTTTTCTTTCTGAAAGGAGTCAATAATCAAGTCATTGCTCTATGAGTACAATTTTTACAAGAATATTATTTCCTCCAAGATTAGTTTGGTTTCTGAAAATAATGAAATGGTTGCCAAGTATGTCAATATTCTTTTCATGATGTATTTATAATTTTAAGTCCTCTCCCACTTGATCTCAATGGTTTTTTCAAATCCCACCTCGTAAGACATGGCACTTTGTTATCTTAATTTCTCTGTAACATCCCAAACCAATTAAACCTTTAATTAAGCAATATATCGAATTTGGCAATAATAAAATTTCCTCAAAATCTCCAAGTGACTACTAATCACAAGCTAGAAAAACATAAGATAAAAACAACCCAAGTTGATTTCTCTAACACAAGAGCTAACTGATTCAAGCTTCAATACAAATCACAATGGAAGACTAAATAATAAGAAACCTCTATACAAAATGTCTGGTAAGCCTCAATAATAGTTTACTGAAATACCACTAGCACAACCCAACTAGCAAAAGAGTATCTAGTCACCAAAATCCTGCCAACTCCCAAGCTAACTCCGCAAGGCACAACAGTTAGCTCCAAACATTGTAGGACCCGATCCAAGCATCATCAGTCCGGATTTCCATGCAACAAAAAAATAAAGACAAACAAGGAAATCCAGGAGTTTGTTAGATATGATTCATTATATATATATGGCTAACAAACCTCAAACAACAAAAGTACTAAAATGAAGTACAATATTACAACAGTGCATAAAAACTGATATGTAATAAGTCGAGATGACATAAAAGTAAATCTGATGCCCAAACGAGCACCCCAAGATACCACCTGTACAATAATGCTAAGTACCCAATGGTACCACCTGTCATATATAGATCTCAAGTACCACAAGGTACCATCTGTACCATTTTATTAGATACCACAAGGTACCACCTGTAATACAAATATCTCTAGTATCCCTTGGTACCACCTGCACACAAATATCTCAAGTACCCCTTGGTACCACCTGCACACAAATATATCAAGTACCCCTTGGCACCACCTGCAACACAATTATATCAAGTACCCCTTGGTATCACCTGTACACAAATATATCAAGTACCCCTTGGTACCACCTGCACACAAATATATCAAGTACCCCTTGGTATCACCTGCAACACAATTATCTCAAGTACCCCTTGGTACCACCTGCAACAAGATATAACTCAATAGATAGAAAGGAATATGAGCATAAAAGAGTTGTCATTGGTTACTCTATATGTATTAACATTTAGATTCACAGGTATAAACTCATTAAGTCTACTAGCCTCAATGTCATGACACGAACTATGACCAATAGTGAGATTACCGTACATGCCTACTCAAAACCTCATATCCTCATCCAACTCTCTTATTCTAATTACTTATACATGTAACATGCATAATTCTAGCAATGATATGCTATCACAATCCACATCTCCTCCATATGGTTCCATACAAGCATTTATCCATAATACTTAAAGTATAAAATCATTCTTTTCTTCATTAGATGATTAGGCTCGCATGCCTATTATGATGTCATGATTAGTCCATCTACTAATCGTATCCGACCACATTCTCTATCGCATACTACGAGGTGTTGTATAAATTTATTATATAAATGAATTCCATTTCATGTTTTTGTCATCAATGAGAAAAAGTCTCACACCACCTCGTACAACGCATCACAAAGCATTCATCCACACTCTATACCCAATCATGGCTACAAGCCGAATATTTTCCAAAACTTGCCACCGGTATAAGTATCATGGCTACATGCCGAATGTATGCCCAAACTGGCCACTGAACACTATTGGCCACCGATACCATTGACTAACGTCACAATTGCCCAAACTGGCCACCAGTATATCAAAATATCATATATGCTTGGACCGCAACCCATTCTCTATATGCCGTCGAACCGCAGCCCGACCTCGACATGTAACATGTCACCGAACCGCAAACCGACTTCAACATGTAAAGGGTTTCTTTCCAAGTATTCACAACTTTCTGATTTAAGTTCTTTAAGTACACATAACACATCACATTCTCAAATATAATTGTTTATAATAAAAGGATTGTTCAACCATTTTCCATATTTACTACTTATGTATGCACACCACACACTCACACACAATCTATACATCAAGGGTCTCAAATCCATTTTCTTTATTTAATTGATTTCCAACACTTATAAAAAAATACAGCTAACTTCGCATATATATAACATTCAGGTCATATCTATCAGACTCATCGGAATACCGTAGGAAAGGCGCCGATGCTATCTCCTCGCAATATTGAACGCCT
>NMUG010003994.1:0-14245 GCA_002855965.1 Monotropa hypopitys | reverse complement strand
TATATATATAAATTGTTCCCTAAATATATATATATATATAGGAGGGTGCCACGCAAGGGAAATAATAAGTAGAATGGAGGGGCAATATAGGAATACTTAATAAAAACCTGATTAAGGAGTTATAATATAGAGTTGGTTCATTAGGGTTAGGAAGAAACTTTAGTGGCTAGAGAAGATTAGAGAGAGAGCTCAAGAGAATTGGCTAGATCAAGGTGTATATCAAGGTTTCTGGAAGAAAATCCTTCACAAAGGTTGTTCCTAACATCTCAAAGGTAAAATCTACCGGTTTTGATTTTTAATTTCGTGCCCCAATTACCCAGATTAAGGTTTTTACACTAATTACGTTTAGCTACTGTTTTGCTAGATCCCACTTTGAAAATTATGATTTTTAGTGATTTAGAGTTTGTTTTTAAAGCCCAAAATTGAGTATGATTTGAGGGTATGAGTATACTACATCTTAGGATGTTTGTTTTTATGATTTGAAGTCTTAAAAATCGATTTTAGATGAGTTGGATTAAGAAAAATCAAAGGGTGATTAGCAGTTTTTCGATCTGCTGCCCAATGCACTGACCGGTATACGCACCGATATACCGGCTGGTATACCGGCCGGCATGCCGATCTCATACCAGCCTTAAGGAAATTTCACAGTAAGTCTTAGTTATATGAAAACGGAAAAAATTGTATTAACCGGCATGCCGGCCGGCATGCCAGGCGGTATACCGGGTGGGTACCGGTTGTCCTACCGGTTTGGCAATTTTTGAGGAAAATATATTTTTATGAAATAATCATTCTTATAATGATCTTAAATGTATTTTAAGAGAATTCTAGAAGTTGCAGAGGTTAAATAAGTTAGTGATTAATATTTGAAAATTTATCAAATATTAAGTATTTAAGGGAAAATTCTTATACCCTCTTAAATGTATAACAGGAGACCAGCCGGAGTCCTCTAAGGCGGTTCATTAGATTCGTTTGATGTGCTTGCCTATTATTGGTGAGTGTGTAGATTTCATTCTATTATAGAATCCTTGATTTATATGTTACATGCTAGATGTTGTTGCTTGTTTGGTTGAGCTCCTGTTTGACGATGCTGGTTTACATGCCTTGGTTGTAGTTCATTTTGGTACTTTGGTGTAACCTACTTAATTGTTCGTGTGATGGCTGAATTATATGATTAGATATCCTGATATTTGTTGATTCGATTATTGGATGATCACATGCTTAATGTTATATTTTTACACTCTTGGGATAGCTTGTCCAATATTCGTGATAGTATGTTGATTGGTTACCTTAGATGATGATGATGGTGTTGGTTCCTCTTTAATTGCTACTAATTTTAAGCATGATTCATAACTCTATATTGATGCTTACGATGATAAAAAGATGTAATGATTGTTGTTGATGAAAATATGCAAGCATAGTCTCATATTGATGCTTTACGACGATAAAAGATGTGATGGTTGATGATGTTGGCATACATATGTATATTTTCATGATGATGCCTTACGATGACAAAAAGATGTGATGAATGTTGATTTCATGGTGCATGCATGCATTTTCATGCTAATGCACTACAATGATTATATTCCGGCTGCACATGTTGGGAGACGGTAGATGCTTGGCAATGGACTTCCCAACATTATGTTTGCCTACAATGATAGAATATTGTATTCTAGCTGCACATATTGAGAGATGGTAGATGCTTTGCAATGGGCTTCTCAATATTGTATTTGCCTACGGTGATGAAATACTAGGGCTTGATTATTCGCTCTATCTAGTGAAGTTGATGTGGCCTCCCTAGCATTGATGATGATGATGATTGAAGCTTCCTAAACATTAAAAAGATGCATTTCATAACATTCCTATGCATTGACATATTTACTTTACTGTTGAGGCCTACTTTAGGGGAGAAGCACAGCCCCTTCGTTATTTTTCTATTGTGAACTACATATGGGGAGAGGCACAACCCCTTGGTGACTTATTTTACTTGACGTATCATGTTAATCACTTTTTTATAATGATTGTAAATCTGACACTTCTGGATATTGTTGTCTTCTTTGTGTTATGGCATTTTATCCAAGTAAGAAGACTTAGTGGGTTCATTGCCAGGATTTCAGGACTCTTTCTAGCAGGATTCATATTGCTCAGATTTTAGTTATGTTCTCCTTATAGTTATAGTGTGAGGATTGTGAGACTTTTATTATGTTCAGATTTTTAGTTTCCTTTGCAGTATACTACTCAGTTAGTTTTTTGGGACCTTGTTTTGGGTCATATTTTTAGAGTGTCACACTTGGTAGTTTTGGTTGTTGGAATTTTATGCTAGTATCTTTTATTTTCTGCTACATATTTCATGTAAAAAGAAAAGAAAAGAAAAAAATTATGGTATTGAAAAATAAGGATCAGATTCCTATCTTGTAAAACTGTTTAAGTCGTGATCCGTAGTTAGATTCCATTATTTTTCTGGTAATCTGGGACGGGTCGTGACAATGATACCCCACTTTCCATGGTGATTCCCCATATTTGTTTCCACGATGACACCCCACTTTCCACGATATTACCCCACATTTGTTTCCACAGTGATACCCCACATTTGATTCCACGGTAATACCCCACATTTGATTCCACAACACATAACACAATTATATTAAAACATTTAAACAGAAAAAAAACAATACAATTTTTTACACATCCACCACACTCACCCATTACCCCTATATGAGTTTCTTACGGTCAGAAATCATCGGATATTACACTTGATTGATCACCTGTAGTTAAAAATACCAAATCAATCCCAGAATATAGCAAACAGATAGAATTACTTCAGAAATAACTTGCAAAAACTATTGAAATAACTTTTATTTACATTTGGATTAACTTTACATGATTACCATTGCTTTCTGCCCATTTTTACACTAACTGGTACGAGGCCAGTATAGGGCTGGTGTATCGCCTAGCATGCCGGTCGGCATGCCGGTTCATCAAGTTCTCGGGAAATTTGGCTGGGCCAACACTTAGGCAAAATTTAGCCTAGCCGGTATGGACCTAGTATACCGCCCGGCATATCGGCCGGTATACCGATTTTCAAACCGATTCACAGAATGAAGAACATGTGATTTCTAACAGCACGAAGGTTACATAAAAACAATTCTAAAAACTCATTTTTTGTTAGATTCCATCACTATAAGGCTCATTTTACATGCTATACTAACAATACACATGATATAAGTTGATTTCAAGGATCAAACCTCATCAAATCACAATTTTTAAATGGATTCTTATAATTTTTACCAAGAACTTCAAAAACATAAGAAATTTGCTGAAACTAACAAAATCAATTAGATTTCTTACCTCATCTCTTCAATCCACAATAGTCCAAAGCTTTCCCCTTTGATCAACACTTGAATTCCCAAGCTAAAACACCAATTTCTGACAAAGTTCCCCTCACTTGTTCTTCCCCAATATTGATACCTACGAGAAATATGGATTTTGGTACAGATTTTTGGGTCCTCACTACCTTCCAAAAGCTTACCCCTTGGCCAAAATATTTCTCTACAACAATACCCCAAAAAGAAGGCTACAACCATTTATTTATAATCATGTACACAAGGAACTTAAACTAGGATTTTTACATCCAAATATACTACTTTTATTCCCACTCAATTAAATCAATACAAACTAATTATATTTTTTCTCCAAAAATGAATATTTAATATTTTAACTTATTTAATTAATTATTTTACGGGCACGGGTATTACAAAGTTATTCCCGATAAGTACACAGGTAATGAGTTTGGGGTCCGCTCCACCTCCCAGCAGTAAGGTACTAGCACCCAACCTCCAAGTACACACACATATATATATATTGAATCTCAATGCCTTCTTAGGCGAAACAACTACTCGACATAAAACCCGAAGTAGAATTCAAGGCTATATAAGTATAATACTGTATAGATTTGCCAAAATACTTTTCAAAGTATAATTTAAAATCTTTTTCTATTTTTTTCTTTTCCAAATTACTTACAATTTACCATCTTTTCCATAATTTTACAAGAACCAAATCGTCTCATTTAAACTTTTGCTATTCTTTCATTAAACACTTCTTTTACCTTTTCCTACAAATATCATTGAATTGTCCATTTTTTTTCTAAAAGTTTCTTTTTACAAAATACTTGTTTAAATATATAAATATGTAATTAACTAACTTATCCATAGAGTTCTGAATATTCTCACAAATTCCTCGAAGATCTATGCAATGCTGTTTCCTTTCCCTGGAGCGTCCGATGAAGATGGAAACTCCGAACCTAGCATTTAACAACGAAATGACTATTTAACATGTACTTCTTAAATTTCTAACAAGATCTAGGAATAGAGATTTTCGTAAATTTTCTAAAGTTTTCATTTGATAACCTTATAACTTTAGTAATCAAATCTTAGGGCATACTGATAGATTTCCCTATGTTCATTCCTAAATTGTATTCTAACATTTTTAGATTACCCGGGATACCTAAATTTCCAGCCCAAAAACTAATCTGGCCACTACTCTAACCACCGATAGTAGGACCGGTGGATCCACCGGTGGATCCAGTGGTCGTGCCGGTCTTGCGATCGGTCCTAGTTCTAGTCTGAGGCTGTGATTTCTTCTAATTTTCAATCTTTGATTTCTCTTGCAATACCCAACCAAATTGCATCGAGTAACTTTCTATGACCTCTAAAGATTGAATACTAAAATTTACATAAGATTTGGCATGAAAATTACCTTGTTTTGTTGAGTTTTGGTAAACCGATCAAGATTTGCGAAAATGGGTTTTCTGTCTCAAACAACTACTATTCATTATGCTCTTCATTTTCTTTGCATTCAAATCTTAACCAAAATAGTTCTAACAAAATTCTATAGAATCCTAGGATTAAATACAACCTATTTTGGGGTAAAGATTACCTTAGTTTATCGTGATCGAGATTTGAGAGAGATGGTATTCTGACTCAGGCACTATTCATTGTCTTCCTCGTTTGTTCTTCAGAATTTGATCTTCTGAATCCTTGGATTCCTTCCTAAACCAGAATTCTCCCTCATACTCTCAATTTCTCACACTCTCTCGAAATGATTTACTGTTGTATAAGTAAGTTCTACATATTTCAGGCAATGAGTTTGAGTTCTAAATTCGTTGAATACTTATTTACACAACAATGGCTACCTCAATTCATAATGACACAATTCCTCATATTGATCAAGATTACACGTGTTAGACATAAATCAACACCTGTCTAAGTCTTGCGACACATATTCATGTATATATATTCTTACACTTCGTATATATCACCTTCCCCACACGTCATCCCCTTCCTTCGACTCTTCCATTGCCAACACACTCTTTCCTTCCTAAATTACCACATTTCCCTTTTCCCCAACTCATACACATTAGTCCCCAGTTCTTATTATTCCATTTCAATTACATCTTATCCACTCCTAACCCCTTTATTTAAGCTCTATAAATTTCCTAAAAATTTCAAAAAATTCTTATTTGATATTTTCAAGCTCTTAAAAGTGTTTTGGATATTTGTACTTTATTTAATAATATTTTTAATGATTTAAACCCCTTATTAAATTTTAAATAAATTCTTAATTAAGTGATTAAGAGTATTTTACGCGAGCAAATTTCATAGACAACTAGATGTTAATGTTATACCCTTAGCAATGACAAACTTTTATATAATTTTGGAAATGGATTTTTTATCTAAACATTATGCTATGATAGATTGTTTCACCAAAGAAGTCTTGTTTAGAATGCCAAGTAAGGAAGATAAAAAATTTTGTAGTGAAAAGAAGAATGTTTTGAAATGTCTGATAGTAGCTTTAAAAGCCATAGAACTCCTAAAGTAGGGATGTTAGGGTTTCCTAGAACATGTTATTGACACAAAAATGTGACCGATGGAGTCATTAGATATACAAGTAGTGAATGAGTATGTAGATGTATTTCCTGATGAATTACATGGGTTAGTACTAGATCGGGAGGTAGAATTTATGATTTAATTACTTCTAGTGACCGAACCAATATCCATATCACCTTATAGAATGGCACCAACTGAACTACTTGACTTAAAAATTCAATTAAAAGACCTAATTCATAAGGGCTTTATCTAACCAAGTGTTTTCCCGTGGATAGCACCAGTATTATTTGTTAAAAATAAAGATGGTACTTTGAGGATGTACATTGATTATAGATAGTTAATAAAGTAATGATAAAAAACAAATATCCATTGCCCAGGATTGATGTTTTGTTTGATCAATTGTAAGAGGCTGCAGTGTTTTCTAAAATTGATTTACTGTCAGGGAATTATCAAGTCAAAGTTAGAGAAAGTGACATTCCTAAAATAGCTTTCCATACTGAATATGGGCATTTTGAGTTTTTGATCATGCCATTTGGAGTTACAAATACACCTGCTGTATTTATAGATTTGATAAACAGAGTATTCAAGCTATATTTATATATATTTGTGATTGTGTTTATTGATGATATATTGGAATACTCTCGAACTAAGGAAGACCATGAATATCACTTGAGAATGATTTTGAACATATTACGAGAATAATAGTTGCACAAAAAATTCAATAAATGTGAGTTTTGCTGGATAAAGTGGCATTTTTGGGGCATGTTATCTCTTATAATAGAATTGTTGTAGATCCTAAGAAATTTGAAGACATAGTAAATTGGTAGAGGCCAACAACAATAATAAGAGTGCATAGTTTTCTGGGGTTGGCGTGGTACTATAGACGGTTTATTCAGAATTTTTCAACTATAGTCCTACCATTGACAAGGTTATCAAGAAAGACACTAAATTTGAAATATCACCAGAATGTGAGAATACTTTTCAAGAACTTAAAAGTAGATTAGTGATGGCACCAATCTTGAATATACCAATGGAAACTGATGATATGATAATCTATAGTGATGTATCTCACCATGGGTAGTAGGGCTGTAAACGAGCCAAACCAAGCCAAACCATGTGAGGTTTGGGGTACGTTTGTTAGTGTGTATGTTGGGCTCGAGTTCAGCTCGAGTTCGGCTCGAGCCTAAATAAACAGGCTCGAGTTCAGCTCGACTAAAAAAACCGAGGCTCGGGCTCGGCTCAGGCTCGGCTCGACAAAGATCTTTAAACTAAACGAGCCGAACCAATTCGAATCTGATCTTGCATTCGGGTTCGGCGAACCATAAAAAAAGTTTTTCTAAGTTTTTTGCCTTCCACTCTAAATACTAATGGGTAAATTCGCATTTTCAAACTTTTTTCACGCATGTATTCTTTTATTTTATTATTTTATTCAATAATATATTAGTAATATTTATTTTGACATAATATATATTCTTTTAACCCAGGTTTGCGAACCTAACCGAGCCAAATACTATTAGGTTTAAGTTCGGCTCATTTATCTAACGAGCCTAAAAATGAGTTTCAGGTTTGGCTCGTTTAATTGACGAATCGAACTCAAACAAACTTTTACCGAACCGAGTCTCGAATAGTTCGCGAGCGGCCCTGTTTATTTACAGCTCTAATGGGTAGGGTTGTATACTTAAGCAAATGGGTAAAGTTATCATTTTCGCATATAGACAGTTGAAGACACATGAATGTAACTACCCTATACATAACTTAGAATTAACAGTTGTTGTATTTTCTTTGAAATTGTGGAGACACTATTTATATGGGATGACATGTGAGATTTACACCGACTATCAAAGCCTAAAATATCTTTTCACACAAAAAGAGTTGAATTTACGGCAACATAGGTGGATGATTTTAATCAAAGACTATGATTGTATGATCCATTATCACTTTGGTAAAGCAAATGTGGTTGTCGATGCCTTGAGTCGTTAAAATTCTAGAAGGTTAGCATGTTTGCAATGTTCTAGAGTTGATATTTTTATGGAATTAACCCAAATGGAAGAGAGTTTTAAAATGAGAAGTGATAATGCCTTGCTAGAACAGATTTATATACGACTATTATTTATTGATAATATTAGAGAGAGACCAAAAACTTGATGTTTATCCAGAGAAGGCTAGATAAAAAGTGTTGATCAAAGAAGAGTCTGAATTTAGTACTCAAGAAGATGGAATGTTATTGTTTAAAGGAAGGATGTGTGTGCCTAATGATCTGACTTTGAAATGAGAAATTTTAGATAAAACCCATAGTTTGGCCTATGCATTACATCCAGAAAGTACAAAAATATATAGAGATTTTAAAATACATTTTATTGTCCGATAATAAAAAGAAAATTTGCAAAATTTATGACAAAATATTTGACATGTCAAAGGGTTAAAGTAGAACACCAACGTCGAGTTGAATTGTTGCAAAATCTTCCTATACCAGAATGGAAATGGGAACATGTAACGATCAATTTTGTGGTACGCTTACCTCATTTACACAAAGGTTTTGATTCAGTTTGGATGGTGGTAGATTGATTGACAAAATTATCCCACTTTTTGCCAGCAAGAACCACATACACAATTGAAAAGTATGCATAGATTTATATTGATGAAATCGTACGATTACATGGTATTCTGGTATCAATTGTTAGGATAGAGATCTGAAATTTACTTCTCGATTTTGGGTTAGTATCCAACAAGCTTTGGGCGCCTCACTCAAGTTTAGTATGACCTTTTATCCACAGACCAATGGTTAGTCTGAACGTACTCTATAGATTTTAGAAGATATGTTGAGGGCATGCATACTTGACTTTGGGGGGTAATTGGGATGAATATTTGATGTTAGTAGAATTTGTATACAATAGTTATCAAAGTAGTATTGTCATGGCTCTATATAAAGCATTGTATGGCCAAAAATGTAAATCACCAATTTGTTTGGATAATGTGGGTGAACGTCAACTATTAAAGCCAGAAATAATTCAACAAATGACTGATAGGGTTAAATTGATAAGAGAATAGTTGAAAATCTTATAAGATAAATAGAAAATCTATGCCAATAAAAGAAGACGTGCGTTAGAATTTGATATTGGGGATTTATCTGGGTAAGTTCTTGGAAGAGTGTAATCAGATTTCAGGGAAAGAAGAAGTTAGCTCCAAGATACATCGGGTCATATGAAATTGTTGATAGAATTGGGACAACTACGTATTGATTGGATTTACTAATAGAATTAGCTTAACTACATGATATATTTTATGTATCTATGCTAAGGAAATATGTGCCAGATGGGTCTCATATTTTTCAAGATGTTCTACTTGAAATAATACCAAATTTTGTCCTATGTTGAAGAACTGGTGAAGCTATTAGATCGATCTATATGTATGTTACGAACAGAGCAAACGACAATGGTCAAAGTACTTTGGCAAAATCATTCGGTGGAAGAGGCTACTTAGAAGACAGAGGAACATATATAACGGTTCTATCCTCGTCTCTTTGGTCTAGCTGTATTTAAATTTTAAGAACGAAATTTTCTAAGGTGAAGAGGATTGTAATACACATACTAGAAAATTTTATTGTAATTTAATTATAGAATTGAAATTTTGTTGAGAAAACAATTAAGCCAATTAATTATTTTAAATAATGTTAATAAGATGGAAGAGGTTAAGTGGAAGTAGAAATGAGAATTTAAGTATGAAATTCTTAGGAAATAGATTAAGTGTTGTTTGAAAATGCGTTTGAACAAGAGAGGAAATGCTCTCTGAAAAATGGCTAGGAAGCTGAAATTTCCAGAAGTGTTGAGAGGGATTTCTGGAAATAAATGAGGTAAGAGAGTTCAAGCTCTCTGAAAAATGGGTAGGAGAGCCATTACTTCTGGAACTAAACGAATGACTTCCGAAAATGAGTTTAGGTGGGGAAGTAAGAGTAATTTCTAGAAGCTGGTAAGTGGAATTCTGAAAATGAGTTTTGAGGAGAAGGAAGTTCGCATTTCCAGAAATGCATGAAGGGGATTTCCAGAAATGTAAGTTGGGGAGAATGTTGGGAAAATTTGGAAAAAGGATAAGGTTTTGAGTGTAGAGTTTCGGAAATAAATAAAGGTTGAGGGATTTGATAATTTCAGAAATGGGAGAACAAATTCAAAAGTTAAGTTGTCCAAAAATAATTCAAGTTAGTTAAATTTGTCTTGATTTGAAGTTAGAAATTTATGCGTTTTGGTTGTGAGTGAATTCAATGGTACATATAGCTTAAGGGAATCAAAATCATTCCAAATTATATGCAAAACTTTAACCATACCATTCGGTGGAGATTGGAATTAAGGGGTTGTGAAAAGACAGAAAGCGGATATGTAGAGAAAAAGAAGAAAACCCAAAAATTAATTATGAAGAGGAACTTAGAGATTTTCCTAGAATTGGTACGCTAAATTAATCTAATTTTTGTTGTTTTGAAATATGTATTCCATAAATTGGATGGGATTTATTAATATTAAATTTACTGGGTTTATTCTTGTTTGTTGGAGATTTTGGAAATTGTAGAAGGTAAATATGATTATATATATAATCAAGTGTTGAAAGTACTTTAGAAATGATTCTGGAAATTGAATTGATACATTGGATAATTTAGTTTCCTCATTAAGTTTTAAAATTTTGGTAAATTAGTTTAATTGAGAACTTGGGAATATGTGATTAATCGAGAAAGTGATGTGTTGGAATAATTAAGTTGATGGTTTAGATTTAACTCTTAAAGTTATAGGTGATTATTAATAACCGAGTGAGTTTTTGTTGAATTTTGAAATTTTAGAATTTATACTCTGTTTTGGGTAAGTTTTAATGGAGGTTACATGAGTTATAAATTAAGAAAAAGAAGAACAGTGACTTAGAAGTTGAATTTCTGAAAATGGGATAGCTATTTCCGGAAGTGAAGAAGTATGCTTGTAGAGTGTTAGGTCCAAAACTTGTGGTTTCCAGAAATAGGTTAAGGGACTTCCGAAAATGGACTAAGCAAAGGAACAAAATAAGAATTAGAGTTTGGCATTTCCAAAAATTCAAGAATTTATAAATGGGCTATAGATTGCATCAGTGGAACTTTTGGAACTTGGATGGCCAACTTCCGGAAATGGATGACCAAATCAGACCAACTTTCAGAAATAAAAATCCATTTTTTCAAAATTCGAGAGTAATTTAACGGTAATCTCTTGAAACCTAATTCAAACCTTCCAAACTTGACAAAACCCTCACTTAACCACTTTAAATGAATTGAAAAGAGTACCTATGGGTTAAGGAAGGTTATTCGAAAGTGAAATGCAAGTTAGTTAATTAAAGTAGATGTTATTTGAAAATGAAACAAAGCATGTTGAATTATTAGTTATTGTTTTAACTTCAATTATCAATGTTATTCCATTTGTATATTAATATGATCTTTGTTTTAGGAGTTGATACCGACGCAACTGAGGTGCCAAAGAAGTAATTTATTCTTTTCTTTTATAAAACCAAGGCGAGTGAGTAAGATGTACTTCAATTAATTAAGTTATTATTTATTGTTCTTAATGGTCTTTCTACTTTCATTGGACATGTGAACAAAGTTGCTATGATAATGATTGGATATAGGATCTCATTTAGGTGAGAATTAAGTTGGTGAAATGAAAGTAGTGAGACATGAACACATAATGCCATGCACGAAAAAGTTTTATATAAGCTTCGTGCTTGTAAGTTGTTGATGGTACATGGTGTTGGTACCAAAGCAATTAAGCATTATTATAATCTTCATGCTTGAAGTAGCACAATGACATAAATTTACCATGTTACAATGATTTTGTAAGTTCCGCGTTTGTGCATTCATGCATAGCATTGATATTAGGCATGAATAAAATAATTAATATTAAAAAGGACATAGTTCTTATTTATACTTTTCTTATTTCATGTTAATTTATACCCTGTCTTTAGTATTTGTTGTTGAATGTGAAATAATTATAGTATAACTCATTCATTCCTGGAATCCATTTTAGGAATTCAAGTGTTATTGGCAGGATTTAGAAGTCCACTACTGGCCAAGAGTCCTAGAAGTGACAAGTTTGAAAAAAGGTTTTATTTCTTGCAAATTAGTTGAGTTTTAATAAATATTGTAAATTAAGTAGTTGAACTCCGTTGTGACTTAATGTTGGATAGAAACCATGTGAAGAAGAAATTAAGATTTTATTTAGCTTGTAGTTGATTTGTAATAATTTAATTTCCGCTGCGACTATACTAAATAAACAATAGTCAATGTTTTCTTTAAGCATGTTTAAGGATATAATTATTATTTAGTCATAGCCATCTCGGATGAAATCTATATCAAATTTTTGATGCAGGAAAGGGCGTGACAATAAAGCTTTAATTTTAAAGGAGAATAAAAATGGATTTTTTTATCCAGTACTTTGCTAATCCATTTTAATTAACTCTTGTTACTTTCGATAAGAAGCATGTTGATGTTGTTGATTTTTTGATAGGCTATAATATAGTCATGATGAGGCCCCAACCCAAAATTTTAAGTAGTTTTATAAAAATACTATTGTTGGAGAAATTTAAAAATTTGGGAAATAAATAATATTTTGACAAACATGATTAAATTAATTATTTTGTGTGTGCAATCACGTGTTTAATTTAATTTTCAAAATCATCATATTAGCATGAATATGATTTAATTGAGTGGAGGTGCATAGAATTGTGCTTGGGCACACCAAGATATTTCTGTAAGAGTTTGAGTAATTAGGGAGAGTTCCCAAAGACTCTCTTTTGTTGATTATTTCACTCACACACATATATACAATACTTGATTATGTCACACCCATGCTTTTTCCTTTTTGTTTCACTCAACACTCACACACATGTATATATCAGCACCCACCCCATCCAATCACACACACTCAACTAATAGACCACATCATTTCACTCTCTCCCTCGTGTTATCATTACCTATTATATATAGCCTCCCACTTCTTAGTCCTTACACTTCTACTTTCAAATGAAGGAGTTTTCCAGAGAGAGTGAGATCCGAGAGAAAGGATAGCTTCTTGATCTCTTTTCTTGTTAGCGTGCTCGGCATCCCTTGATGAATCTTCTAAGGTAACTTCTTCTAATAAACTCATATAGTCTTGCATGTATCTTATATATTCACTGAGTAAATGATCAATTGTTACAAGTAAACTCGATTACGAACCATGAATAGTAGACTTTCCTTTTAGATTCCAAAATGCAATGAAGATTTCCCAAACTCTTCTAAACCCTTTAAATATTATTGATTCTCTAGTAATATTGTTACACGATCATTAGAAACCTTTTAAAATGAATCAAATCTTAAAATGAAGTTTTATTGGCTTTAAACTTGTTTCTATTCTACCTTATAGTCATCTACTTAGAATTGACATACCTATATTCAACATTGACATCCCTTGCTTGAGTTGAGACTATTATTCCTTTTATAAACTAGAATGTGTTCTACTTGGAATTGTTGTCCCTCGCATGTTCAAACACTGCCAGTTGATATCATGTTCATCCTCTAAGCATTCTGCTCGGCCTTTATCATGGTTTTGAGTCTTCGCAGCCGTCTCTCTCTGCATCGGTCATCGTCTCTGTGTCGGTTGTATGCGTCGGTCGTCCCTGTGTCTACGTCGGAGGTCTCTGTTGTCGATCGATTGTGTTTCTCTCTCTGTATGTGAGCCGATTTACACAGTCGATTGTGTTCTCGCTAGCATACCCAGTCTCGATGAAGACTTTCTTGCATCGACTAGGGCAGGTCGGGATTGACGGTGGGAGGTCGGGTTTCGAAGTGTGGTAGATTAAGAGAGAGAATGACGAAATGGTTCGAAATAATGTAGATCGAGAGAGAAGATGACTGAGATGGTGGTTGGAGAATTGTGTGGCTCGAGATTTTTTGCTTGTGGCATGATGCGTAGTGTGTTGGAATATATGCGAGAGATTAGGATTTTGATTCTAGCCGTTGCATTTCGATCCAACTACTCTTTATATGTTTTGAATATGTATGATTGAAATATGACTGATATATAAGTAAGATATTATAAAAATATGACTAAAACATGAGTTGTATTGTAATATAGATAGATATTTCAATTCTTGCCTAGAGACATCATTGTAAATGAAAAAAACATTTAATTCTATCGAAAAGAGTCAGAATTGTAATGGTAACAAAAACTTCTTTCCCATACCATTATATCATAATGGTCTAACGATATAAAATACAAAAGTGCCACAAAAATAAAATACTTTTTCCACATTGTATTTGAAAAGGAAGAAAGAAAACAAAATAGTAAAAAATAATACTAGTTACTTTATTTTGTTGGATTCAA
>NMUG010003993.1:0-14243 GCA_002855965.1 Monotropa hypopitys | reverse complement strand
TAAATATCATAAATTTAATTAATCAATTTGATTTATCATTGAAATAATTAATGAGATGAATTATTCATTTAGAATAATTGACAATTAAAATCATCACTTAAAATGATAATTTACAATAATCATTTATAAAATTAAATTGAGTGCATATAATAATTCAATTAAAATCATTATCAAAATATTAAGGGACAACAAAATCATTTTTCATCGCTTTGATGTTTACATCGTAGTGGGGAAAATAAGAAGAAAAGAATAAAATAAACAAGACAAAGATGCAAAAATATTTTCTCTATTTACCTTGAATATTTATACTTCGGAAGCCAAATTCTCTAACGGTAAGTTCTATAAACTATAATAAAGTATAGTATCTAGATCGAAACCGATACTAATAATAAACTATAATTTAGAACGTTTATACCGAGAGAAGATGCTCAAAGGACAAAGATAAAGAAAACAAATTTCTGCGGGAAATTCGGCAGAGGTTCGGCTGTATTCGGTTGATTTTTGGAATTTTGGGTAGATAGTTTGGTGATTTTTGGAGGTTTGGTTTTAGTGATTGGGCCTTTAGATGACTGGATTTTGGCTTGATAAGATAGTTTTCTTCAAGAACAAGAGGTTTTCTTGAAGAAAGTAGGGTTTTAGGATTTTTGGAATGGTTTTGGAGATTTTTGGATGGATTTTGGCAAGGGTTTTGAAGGTTGGAAAGAGGTTCTGCTCGGACAGTATTTGCTTTAGAGTGAGAGTTTGGAGTTTTAATGCTCAAGTATCCTCTCCCAAGAGGGGGAGAGATGATTTTATAGATTTCTCCATGTCGCATCTATAGATGCGACATGCTAAGTCACTGAATTTTTTATTGGGAAGTGCGTGGGAAAGGATGATTTGATGTTTTGGAATGTTATTTGGGTAGGAAACACATCACCTATTCGGATAAAAAACCAAAAATAAAAATAACTGAAAATATAAATGAATTTTCAAAGTCTTCTCGGGTCCTGAAATCGATCCGGAAGTTTGGTTTGCGCTAGCTCAGTCTTGTGCTCGGCTCGGACTTTGAAAATTTGAAGTAGATAACTACGATGCTTGAGTTGAATCATGAATATAAAAAATATCACGGGATTAATCCAGACACTTTTCGGAAAAACTTTGTAAACCGGCCCTTTTACTTTAAACAGAAGTGGATGCTTTAGGTGTATACCTTGAACCGCTCTTTGTCCGTCGAAATGTCTATCTTTGTGAATGATGTTTGTAGAAATCGCGTTTGCCGATTTTCGATGTCGGCTGGTTGTCGCAGTGAAAAATAAACAAATTGGCATTTACGCTCGACTAAATTCCGAAATTTGATCGAATGGATTCAGTTTTTACATAGGCTTCTCAGTAATGGAAGTGTTGTCGACTTTCCATTCCTAAACATGATTTTGCATGCTCGTGTGAAATTCTATTGATTCTGGAGCGTAAAGCATACAGAGAGGAGCTTTATCTGCCGTCCGATTACTGTTTGTCCTGAACCGCAGGTTGAATTAAAATTCTGTCTTCGGGTAAATGTTCCTTAACAATTTACCGATGTTTGCTGATTAATGCATTATCACTGGCTGAAGTCGGTGTTGCTCGTGGGAAATTTTGACATCCTGAAAACTGTGTTTTAATTTGTTCGGAGTCTGGTTTGACCAATTTGTCGACTTCTGAGGTTGGGTCAAAATTAGGCATCAACACATAATTAATAAAAATGTTTCTGATCATGCTATTATAGTCTTGTAGCCTCGCCCTAAGGCTAATAATGTAAGGGTGTTCTACCTCGCTCCAAGGTATTGTGTAGGAGTATTACTTGCTCGCTCCAAGGCACTGTGTAGAAGTGTTATTTGTATTTTGTCCCTACCATTGGAAAAGCGACGAACAGCCCCTTGTTCATTTACTGGTGTATTTATCCGGGATATTCTATAGGATTATAGTACTATCATAACGTTGGTCAGCAGTAATGACCATCAACTATTATTGTACTGAGATGAGATGAGATGGATCCTATGATATTATATATATTTCCACATAGATTTTTAGATGGGTTTGAGATGCTCAGAGATTTATGAGATTTTCTGAGATATCACATATGAGATTTTGAGATAAGAAAAAGATCAAAAGAGTTTTTGAGGAATAAATGGAATTATCAGATTTCTAACATAAAAGAGGAAAATAAGTAAAATTAATAAGAAATAAAAAGCGTTTTTAAATGAATAAAAGAGATGAAAATAAGTTTTGAATCAAGTAATAAATAAATGGCAAATTGCTTGAGAATAAGAGATTTAGAAGTCCTAAAATAAGAAAAGAGATTTTTATATTTAAAGAATTAAATGAGAAATGTGGAAGAGTTGTAAAAGGAATGTTTCGATAAGAAATTATGATACATAGTTATTTTATTTCTCTTTATTGTGCTTTTCTATAGTATTCATCAACCGTCGTTGTTGACGCACGTTTTTACGTGCATTCTTTTATGTGCTCGAGATTAGAGTCTACCAGTTCAGTCCAGCTGTTGAGGTTGAGGAGTCTGTTAGAGTCTGAGGAGTCTGTTAGAGTCTGAGGAGTCTGTTAGAGTTTTTATTTACCATTTGTTGTATTTGAGAGAATTTTTATCTCTCTTTGAATTAGTGTGAGAATTGTATCTTTTCATGTATCCCAGTAGGGTTTGATTAAGTTGAGTTATATTAGTATCAGTTTGAGTTATTTTTATTTCAGTTGATGTGTGATTAATGAGATGTATTTGTATTTAGTGAGTTGGGTTTGCGTATGGTTTCCACATGTCAATCCTAGATGACCGGCTCTACGATTATTAGGTTTGGGGTATGACATAAACCCTCTTAAAAGTAATCGGTGAGTGGTTGTTATCTTAAACTTTGTGACATTTCTTTTGTTTAAGTAATTTTGATTACTTGTTGTAGTTTTTATTTGTGTACTACATTGGACATGAGTCACTTATGAACTGAAACATGATTTAAGGAACCTTAGGAGCATGTTTAGGAAAGGAGGAATGTAATTATGTAGTTTGTGTAAAACATTGCTTAAACTAAAAGCATATTAATGGAAACTTGAAGAAAGTGGGGAAAAGCTATAGAACATTAATATACAAGGTCTAAAATAGGGTCAAATGCCAGATATGAGGTAGTTGAGGGCATGATGGACATGGAGATAAATGTCATTTGGCAAGTAGATGTACTTGCAATGGTTGGAATCCGGCGGCCCAATTAGGGTGAATTAACATCGTTGATTCGGCTACGTTAGAAAAGCATTGTCGATGAGCTAAGGTTAACATGCGGCTGCCAAACTTAGTAAAAAGTGAATACGTAAAATCGGTAGGAAAATGAGTCTCTATGAGACACGAGGGGAAAGCATAGTTGTGGTATCACTTATTTCTGTTCCGTATCTGTTGGATATTGTGTTTCTTGTATCTGTTCTGTAATGATTAGTCATTGTTGTATCACCTAGTTATTTGTACTGTATAGTCGAGCTATTAGGGTATCACTTGTTCTGTACTATATTGGTTGAGTTATTTATATTGTCATTGTACGATTGATGCTTGTTATAGCTTATTCTGTTTATGTTTATATTTCTATTATCTGCAAAGCTTATTATAATTTACATGCTCATGGGTTTTTCTGTATTTGTTATGCATTGAAAAATCCAAGTTTGGGTTAATTTTTGGAGGTCCACTATAGGGTCGTACTTGGAGTTTCTAGAGGAGTGTTAGATAGATTTTGGATATTTACTACTTGTTTTTATCATATCGTCTTTTCATTTGGGATTGGCAAAGTCTGTATGTTTGTGGTCTAGATGTAAGGAAGTGTTTATGTTGTAAAACTTTGTTTTGTTGGACTTTATGTGTAGAGAAGTTTTATTATGATGTTATAAATTGCTATATGTATTGGTTGCATTTTCTGTTATTTTACATTACCGTATCTGCGAGACATTTAAATATGTCATGCCGGAACGAAGCATGGCAAATATAAATAAAGTTGAACTATCCTAACCAGCTAGGAAATAAAAACACAAAGAAATCCTACTTCAATAAGAAAAAACTAAAATAATAAAAGACTTCTAAATCTATTTATAATCTTAATATAAATAGAAAACTAATTAAAAACACTCTTAAACAAATAAGAAAGAATCCTAACCTATTTAGAAAATTAAAATAAAGATGAAGTCCTAATAACACTTGGAAACCAAAAAGGGCTTGTGTTCTGAACATCAATATTTAAGAGGTTTCTTAATTTAAATTTCAATTTCCAAATAATAATTTCTTTGATTTATCCTGAATATTTTGGTTTTGACATTGAACTGAAAATTGACCTATATCATTCCCACCTTCAAAAGAACTCAGCATTTGAATAAAATGATCCATCCCCAATGACACTCAAATAAATCAGCAACATTAAAAACTTTAAAAATATTTAGAAAATCGGGGATATAACATACACATCATACCTGATTTGCTTCAAAACTTGGTATGAATCATATTTTCTCAGTTGTAGCTTCTCTATATACCACCGTTAAATATTTTCTTCCACAAAAATACCATTATTGAATTGTCTTTATTGAACAACTTAACACGCCTTTGTTCATCTACAAGTGGTTGTGTTTTCAACCGGATTCGGTGTCATTGAGTCAGGCAAAGCCTTCCTCTAATACCAATTGACACAGTGGATTAAACAAAAAATTACTTAGCGTACTGTTCCAATCGAGATAAATCTCAACTATTCGAGAACGTTCTTGTACATAAAAAAACAAAGAAAATCTCACAATTTCATTCATAATCAAAAATTGTCCAAAACTCCCCACAGCGTTCTATAAGAGGACATTTGGGTGTTTACTTCTCTCAACCTTTTCAGTCTTACCTTTTTTTCCCATTCCTTGCAAAGATAATAATGAAAACTGGGCAGTCTTATGTTACAGCACCACAAAAAGCCATAACAATCGACCACAGTAGAGAGGGAGGCAGGGAGACTGACACAAAAACAAACTGTTTTAGTAACAGTACCTGAGCTGCAAATGCAAAAGTATTTCAAACTAACTAAATCCTTTCTATGAGACACTAACTCGGTAGATACATAGATATGCTACCCGGACCACTGGCTTCATTCCATATTCCAAACCTGAAGTGTGCTAATTCATGGCTTCTAAGAATACCTCAAAGTAATATACCATTGTTTCATGCATATGGTAGAAGGAACAAGGCAAAATCCTGGCGGAAACCATTGGTGGTGTCTTTGAACCTACCATTGAAGCAAAACGAATTGTTAGAGAAAGAGAGAGAGAGAGAGAGAGAGAGAGAGAGAGAGTTGTAAAAAAACTCACGTATGGAACATTGAAGAAATCACGTCTGGGACATCCCATGATAAATGTTTCTAAAATTGGACGAGGAAAGTAGGTTTTGAACTTTTGTAATAATTCGTAGCTTTGATCCTACGAGATTGCTGAGTGCAGCCAAGTATTGCTCCCGCCTATTCTCTGCTTAAAATGGAAATCCTACAGGATCAGATGAAATCCCGCCATCTACGCCCCTTATCGCGGGAGCATGCGAGAAAAATAAGGAAACGTTACTAAATTTACGAGAATCTACCAAAACTGGGGGGAGGTATATAACTTCCAGAACAGGTATCACCGGAGGTACGAAATTCATTCATTGTCAATTCCTTGGGCTATTCTCTCTCTAAAAACCGCATACTAACATAACCATCGGAGGGTCTTTGGCCGGCACTCCACCGGTGTCAATATTAATTTGTAGGGCTAGAAGTGCAGCTGGGCTGGAGTCATAAATTACATAATCATGGCATTAACACATGTTGTCAAGACGATTGTGCTCAGCATGTCCAAAAAAATCACATCTAACACATCCCAGACACATTTGTTGTCCACAGATAGAACCATAATGAAGTATCATAAAAAGAGAGACTAAACTACAACAAATTTCTTGCATGACTAACAAAGTATTTACGTGATATAAAAACATGGATAATTGCTTGATAAAGTATCAAAAATATTGTGCCTGTCATAAAGACATTGAAAAAGTTCCTAAAAGTTATAGATAGTTTGTCAATAATGAAGTGATTTTAAACATAATTGTCTATGCACTACAACTACTAATAGATCCTTGCTACACATTAATATCAATCTGATTAAATTAGCAAACACGTTAGTTTTACAGCTAGGAAAATATATTTCCAGTATTTAAAAAGAAACAAATATGTATATACATCTGCATTTTGTACGATCTAATATTTTAAATCTAATACCCATATGTAACAACCCGGATTTTCAAACTTTTTTTTTTTGAAATCAATGTAGAGTCATAAAAAGGAAGATAAATAACTATCATTCATATCTATTTTCCCATAAGTACATGCCAAATGGAAGATACAAGGACACATCCGCATCCAATAATATAATTTCAAGTTTACAAAACTTTTACAAATAATATCGAGGAATACAGTAAGGACTCTATTGTCAGGCAAGAAAATCTAAAATGTCAACTACAATCCAAATGTGGAATTTGATACCTAAAAATAGAGAGTTAGACAAAAGTCTAGTAGAAAAATACAAACACAAAGATCTATATGGTTGTTGTGAGTGAGTGACGATGTACAAAAAATAAGATGCATGCATAGAGGTCCATAGATTCAAAAGGAATACAACGATTGATTTATTATTAAGTTCCTACAATTATAATTCCATGTTCTCATATCAATTTCCAAATTTTGTTTCAAATTCCATTTTCCTTTAACTCGACGAAATCAAGTGAGTAAAATGGTTAGCTTTTCAAAATAAAGGGAGATTTAGAGTGTTGCTACCATCTTGACGAAATAAAGGGGAGTACCAAATGATTCCTACCATCTTGACGAAATAAAGGGAGTACCAAATGATTCATACCATCTTGACGAAATCAAGGGGAGTACAGATAGTTCATACCCGCTGTTCTAAAAGGCCCCGTCTAGGCGCTAGGCGGTAGTGTTCTGCCTAGGTGCCGCTTAGATGCTAGGCGATAGTGGTCCGTCACGACTAAGAAGAAATATCATATATTTGATAACCAAATCAAACCAAATAGAGGCTTAAGTCACAAATATTATATATTTGATGTTATAGAAAAATTTCATGTATTATTCGTTATTGTATTAAATAAATATTAATTTTATTAATAAATAAATAACCGCCTAGTCCCCGCCTAGATCTCCACCTAGGCCCCCGCGCCTAGGCCCCCCCCCCCACTCCCCTCCCCTCGACCGACCGCCTAGTGCTTAATGCCTTTTAGAACATTGTTCGGAGTCCAAAGTCCACATTTATCATGCTTTCCCATTTTACAGTGAATTATTGAGTTTTGGCTAAAGTTCCGCGGTAGAAGTCTGTCGACTAGACTATCCGTAAATTTTCTAGTAATTCTGCGACCCGTCGGGAGGGCCCAGTCAAGCCCCCATTGTGCAATGTCGTGAGTGTGAATCCACCCAGGGAACGAATTTCCCGATACATATTAGCCAACCCAAGTTCTTCACTTTTCCGGAATCGTTGATTTATTATCAAATATAATTCATCATTTCAAGACCAATTTATTTACAAGCCCTTTTGTATGTTTAATTAGGGCAAAACCTTCCTAATTATTCAAGTAACTTCCAAAGTGACCAATAAGATTTTCCAGTTCCAAAAACATACTTAAGGGTCCAACGTCGTCTATTTTTATTCAATTTGGTTATACGAGACCTTTAAATCCAAAACCCCTAATTTGTAAATCATATGTCAAGATTAGGGTTTCTTCAAAGTTGGGGCTTTTCAAAATTGATGATGGATACATGAAATAGAGTCCATTGGAGAGTTGTATACGCATTAACATTAGGGACAAGTCAAGAAGTTTTAGGTTAATCAAACCTAATAACCCCAAAACGTACATCTTCAAGTTTGCTTAAGAGAGAGAAGAAGGAAAACAAGCATATACATACAATGAGTTTGAAAAACTCTACCTCAAGAAAATAGAGAAGACACGACCCTAGGTGAGGGTTCTTTATGAGAGGCTTCAATAACTCCGTAGATGTGTAGCCCATGGTGTGGGGAACAATGTTTGTGAAGGAGTTTTGTTCCAAAACTCCATAGTTTGTGAGGGAGAGAAGAGAGAAACGAGAGATATATATAGAGAGAGGAAATGGCAGAAGAGAGAGATCGTCTAAAAATATATGAGGGTTTTGCCCTCATATTACATATATATAACCCAAGACAGTGACCAAACTACCCTTCATTGAACTGTCGAACAAACCCATAAGCATTCACATTTCGATGTGTCCAAGACACATATCGAAATGTGACCCTACTGCCCAGCCGCACAAGAAGACTGCACAGTTCACATTTCAATATATGAACACAATACATATCGAAATGGAACCCCATTGATCCAACACAGAGAAGGCAAGGAGATGTCACATTCCGATATATGACATATAACTGCATTACCAAAAATGCAAGCACTCTCTTCTAGAAGAACAAGAACAAAACCCACATATCGAAATACGGCTATATGCCACCAACAGAACACTCACACGTCGAAATGTGAGGAGGGGAGATGCACATATCGAAATGTGCATTTCCGGAAGAACGAACACATATTTCCAGAAAACCATGAACAGACCCATTACCAACACATGCATTACCAGAAATGGACACCCCCATTTTCGGAAAACCAAGACCAAGCCCCAACCCAAATCTTTCTCCCACAAACCCCCTCTCCTACTTCCAGAAGATCACTCTCTTTCTTTCTCCTCTTCCAGAAACACATCCATCCTCACCCAACCAACTTCCGGAAATCCAGGTTAGCTTCCACAACCAACTTCCGAAAAATAAAACTTAAACAAAAGTAGACCACTCCACTTCTAGAAATTCAACTCAATGCCAAACTAAACTCCTAAAACTTCCAACCCCCATTTCTCAATCTCTACCAACTAAAACCCAAACTTCCTGCCAAATCTCTTCCAACTCATTGCTAATAGGACCTATATGAGACTTTAACCACCAAACAAACCCCAAATACTTCTAAGTCAACATTGACCACTCTCATATTCCCAATGCACTACCACCTAAGCATGGTTCACCTTTAAGAATCTTCTAAAAACTTTCATTTTCACCTCTTTTTTGCAAAGTATCCTACTTCAAATTTCCTAATTTAAAAGTTTTACCAAAATAAATCCTAAAATTCTCTCTTTAAAATAACCTGAAATTCTTGGGTGTGACACCATATGTAGCTTAAAAAATCAAATTTTGTTATACAAGAAAGTAAACTTAGCACTGGAAAAATTGATGTTTGTTCCATATTGAATCTATTGATAAAAACAAAATACGCAATACAAAAGAAAGGAAATAAGCAATTCCTGAATTGAAAATGAACACATACATAGTGACCTCTAGGAACCTCCCTGTGACATAGTAGACTAGGAGAAAATAAAACATAGATCTAAGTGTATACCTAAGCAATGTGAAACATCAAAAGAAAGAAAACCCAAGAGAAACTTGAAAAAGAAGTGGGAGGAAACCCAGATCACACCTTTTGTTATGAAATTGAACTGCAAGTACTTCTGATGCAGCGGAATAGAATGAAAAACAAAGGGGGTGGAGATAAACAGGATGCTTCCGTTGATTCCGAAGAATATCAGTGTAATCCTCTTCTCGAATCTGTTGATTGGCTCGCCAATACCAGAATCAAGGCTCGCTGATCTGTTGATTTCGCGCACGAAATGCCAGAAGAATGGCTTCAAACAGTCGTTGATTCACATAGTGAATACCGAGAGGGAATAGGGTTGAACGAGCAAACTCTTGCCGTCAATTTCTATATCTCAATCAAAAAGTCCTCTACATCAGTACCTCAGCCCCCTATTTATAGGACAGTCAGAAAACCCTAAAAGAAAAAAAAACCTAAGTATATGCTCTTGGGCCACCGACGGGATTAGGCCCAAAAAAGAAAAGAAACCCTAAACATTGGATAACTACAAATAAGAAAAGACAAAAATACATAATTATTGTGAGACCAGAAAAAGAGAGGAGCAAATTCCCAGTCCACGGAACAAGTTCCCAGGTGCATGAACCCGTTGTCTTATCCCTTGTCGCGCAGAGAGAGAGAGAGAGACGAGCTTTGACGAGCTGAGCACTTCTGCATTGCCGAGCTAAAGAGGGGTGCTCGGGAATCAAGTCTTTCGACCCACCATCGGGTCGAAAGTGGTCTCCTCATCCATATGAGCATAGCCCTGAAATCTGTTGTTTGATCGGACATCTGGCCGTGCTGGGAAATAGAAGATCGGACAATATGGTTGGCAGCTCGGCCAGAGTGCGTGAGTACGGGTGTCTTCTATTCGACTCCTCGAATGTGTCCGACAATGGTCAAAGACCATATGAACAAGTATCTTCCTTCTTGCCCAATTATAGGATGCCGAGCAAGGAAATGGCTGATTGTGCTGAGTTAAGGATGGGAGCTCAGCACCAATGTTTCTCCACTTCCCGCAGTGCCGTTTATGATTCATGTGATCCCTTGCACCCACCTGGAAAGCTATTTCTTTGACTTTGGCCTCAGCCACGCATAGAGCTGGGAAGAGGGGGTGAACCATCAGCAGCTCCACATTCCAGTGCGGGAAGGGGCCTATACCTTTGCAACTCAGTGCGGCTCCTCTTGCCGACATGTCAATTGAGCGGTCTGCATCATCCTCTCCAGGTTGGAGAAAGTTCGACCTCGAACTTGGAATCCCGTCATCCGACTCCCGTTCCTCCTCACAAGAAAGCAGAAAGCACGCCCCTGGGATATTAGCCTCTCTGAAGGCAAGCTCCCTTAACAAGTCGGTATCTGTAATCAGACTCCACATATTCTCATAAGTCACTGTTTCCTTTGACTCGTTGTAAAGCCTAAGGATACGACACTTATGGGGCGATGGTTGTTCCGGGTGGAATCGTTGCCTGGTAGTGCTGTGAATGCCTGCCGAGTTACGGATCCCTTGCTTCCGCTTCCTTATCTCTTCTAATTCGTGTCGGTCATTCTCTTGAGGGTGGCAGGGTTGTTGGCGATCCAGGTTGTCGGTGTTGAGGTCTTGAGAGGACCGAGCTGAGCTGCTGGAGAGTTGTCCCATCCGGATTGAGGTCCTGGGCAGAGTTTTGCCGGACTGGGATTCCTTCGAGCCGAGCTATCGTTGCATCTGGCCGAGCTCCTATAGATTGCTGAGCTGGACTATACCTGGGTGTGCGGGAGTTACCGGCTCTACTATTGGTTTGAGGAGTCGCTCTGCGCGCAGTTTGAGGAATCGTTCAATCTTACCTGCTGACTGCTTGTTGTTGAGCTTCTCCATTAGACCGAGCTTTTCCTCGCCGAGCTGTCACAGTCCTGATGTGAGCGGCGCCATGCTGCCGGGCTGCAGAACCTGGCTGGCAGACTCGAACTCCCGCTGCAAAACTTCCTCTTCTGACTCTAGTTGGATCAGCATATGAGGATTGCTTTTGTCGGTGGCTGACTCTAGGGAATCTCGTGAAGACGCTGATTGTCCTGAGATTGTATACCTGGCGGTAGGGCTGTCCAGCGATCCATTCGATCCGTTTGATCCATCCAATCCGTTCGATCCGATCCATCCGTTGACCCATCCGCGAATGCTACGGATGGATACGGATCAAAAAAATTCACATTTGTTGGATTCGGATTGGATCGGATTGGATCAAACGGATATCTGATCCATCTGTAGGAAAAAACAAAAAAAATTAATATATTCGATGGGTGTGTGCAACTTGCAGAGGAGCAGAGACTCAAAAAAATCCTACATATAAAAGTTAAATTGGAGAAACTATGCCAGGTACTTTGATAATGCATAATTATTAAATAGTTTTCATATTAATTCAATATTTTATGTTGATTATGTTTGTAATCTTATCTATTTTTTGCCACATTAGAATCAAGTACACGTTCTAGTCTGGCTCCAACTTTGGGTGTTAATGATGTCGAATAATGATAAATTAGTTTTTTTGCTTCTCCTCATTTTTTTGTTGTCGCGTATTCTAAAATTTAAAATGTATGTCTTTGAATTTTCATTTTGCAGGATAAAATAGTTTGGATTCGAAAGGTTGGGACTTAATGGGAGCATTTTTCAGTTTCGAAGAAAATATTTTTGCAAAAAATAGGCAAAAATGATTTCTAAAATTTAAAAAATTTTAAAGTCCAATCCGTGGATCGATCCGTATCTGATCCGTTGAAATCCGTATCCGATCCGATCTATTCGTATATTATCCACGGATGGTTTCGGATCAGAAATAGTCAAATCCATTCGTAACGGATTGGATCGAAATCCGTTCAAATCCGATCCAATCCGATCCGTGGACAGTCCTACCTGGCGGTTCATTCTCAAGCTCTAGTGGTTGGCTTCTCCCCTCAATAGGATCTAGAACAAGATCTGAAAGATACCCGAAATAGGAGGTAGCCTCCCTACTTGCCAGACCCTTATCAAGATGAGATTCTTTATCGTAGATTGGGCCTTGGTCAGATCCACTAACCCAGTTCGTTGAATCCTCACTAGGACTCTCTTTGACGAAGAGAGGTTCCCCTTTGTTAGCCCTGGTATCACCTGGATCGTCATCATCCACCAGACGTGGACTAGAGCTCTGGTGTCGCCGTCGTGGTTGTAGGAGAGACTGCAACTGGATCTGAATGGTGGCCACGCTGGCTACTAATTTCTTCATCGTCTTCTCCAATCGATTGATTTTTTCAATCTTGCTATCCTTCTTCGAAACAGAATTATATATGGGGACCACCTTCTTCGACCGAAGGCTGGTCTCTGTCACTCCATGAACGAAATTGTTTCTGAACGTCATCTTCTACAAAGGTTGAAATCCTATCTCAAGGACTCGAAATCTTACTTCCTCCAAGGACAGAAAACTGAGCTCTGATACCAAACTGATGTAGCGGAATAAAATGAAAAACAAAGGGGGTGGAGATAAATAGGATGCTTTCGTTGATTCCGAAGAATACCGGTGTAATCCTTTTCTCGAATCTGTTGATTGGCTCGCCAATACCAGAATCAAGGCTCACTGATCTGTTGATTTCGCGCACGAAATATCAGAAGAACGGTTTCAAACACAGTCGTTGATTCACACAGTGAATACCGAGAGGGAATGGGGGTTGAACGAGCAAACTCTTGCCGTCAATTTCTATATCTCAATCAAAAAGTCCTCTATATCAGTACCTCAGCCCCCTATTTATAGGGCGGCCAGAAAAACCTAAAAGAGGGGGGAACCTAAGTACATGCTCTTGGGCCACCGACGGGATTAGGCCTAAAAAAGAAAAGAAAACCTAAACATTGGATAACTACAAATAAGAAAAGACAAAAATACATAATTATTGTGGGACCAGAAAAAGAGAAAGGAGCAAGTTCCCAGTCCACGAAACAAGTTCCCAGGTGCATGAACCCGCTGTCTTATCCCTTGTCGCGCAGAGAGAGAGACGAACTTTGCCGAGCTGAGCACTTCTGCCTTTGCCAAGCTAAAGAGGGGTGCTCAGGGTTTCGACCCACCATCGGGTCAAAAGTGGTCTCCTCATCCATATGAGCATAGCCCTGAAATCTATTGTTTGATCGGACATCTGGTCACGCTGGGAAATAGAAGATTAGACAATATGGTTGGCAACTCGGCCAGAGTGCGGGAGTATGGGTGTCTGATGTTCGGCTCCTCGAATGTGTCCAACCACAGTCAAAGACTATGTGAACAGGTATCTTCCTTCTTGCCCAATTATAGGATGCCGAGCAGGGAAATGGCTGATTGTGCTAAGTTAAGGATGGGAGCTCGGCACCAATGTTTCTCCACGTCCCGCAGTGTCGTTTATGATTCCTGTGATCCCTTGCACCCACTTGGAAAGCTATTTCGTTGACTTTGGCCTCAGCCACGCATAGAGCTGGGAAGAGGGGGTGAACCATCAGCAGCTCCACATTCGAGCACGGGAAGGGGCCTATACATTTGCAAATCAGTGCGTCTCCTCTTGCCGACATGTCAACTGAGCGGTCTGCATCAACTTCAATGCAAGGTTTTTAAAATGGGACACGTATCGTATATTGTTTTTCTCATTTTGTGAATCGTATCGGGATATGTATCATGTATCATAAGATACAATAACAAGACTAATATACATTAAAAACTAGTTATACCCAACATAATGTAACATCTATTCCATATATCAAAAGAAGACTTGTTATACTATAAAATTTCACATTTTACCTCTAATC